>BQNB010020554.1:4512-22579 GCA_026074375.1 Tanacetum coccineum
TTCCTGCAGAAATTTGCAGGGGCATTTTGGTCATTTTCTGTCAAGTTTCGGGTCTCGGCTAAAACTAAAAAGTTGTCCGAAATGTCGTTTTGCTTAAGATCTCTTTTGAGTCCGAGTTGTGAAAGTGTGATATAACGGGTCGTTTTGAGCGGGTCAGATTTAATCATATATATATATATATATAAAGGTAAAGTCAAATAAAGTCTAACGTTGACTTTTAAAAGTCAACGGGTTGATACTAAACTTGTCGGATGTTATAAAATAATAAACGCTACTATTATTAAAAGTGTGATATTTTAAACTTAACGATTTGTTATGAACAAAGAAAATATTAAAAATAGAAACTTTTGAATTATTCGAATTTAATACCGATACGAGTAAACGATAATAAAATTGAATGTCGAAAGTTCGACGAGATAACTAAATATTATTATAAATATAATTAGAAGACGAAACATACTAAAAATGGTAACTTTTCAAAATAGAAAGTTTCCAAAAATAGAAAGTTTTCGATTAAGCAACGTATAAAATAAATAAAAGAATGATCGTAACTTAATTATGTGGAGTTTAGGATCTAGGACGTGCAAGTGGATTTCTCATCACATGTGTATGTATATTTATACTATTTAGATAGTTGCGATGCGCGCACTATCCGATCGTAACTTACGATATAATAATTGAACGACATAAATTATAGGTCGCGGTTGAGCTCGTCGTCGAGTAGTTCGTGATTGTTTCGATTACTTGATCTTCGGCTTCGATCAAGGTGAGTTAATAACCTCGCTTTTAAGTGTTTTAAATATTTTTAACCCGCGAGGGGGATACTTGTTGTTTTATGAAAATAAGAACGCAATATGTTTTGATACTAAATATGATTCCATTCACTATTGAGTATATGCCTTTTACTGTGTGACCGTTAGCTGCCTAGTTGCAGGTGAACGCTAATGCATTAAATAGATCTATTGGGTTTGACAACCCTGTCCGGGGTTTGAATCAGTTGTGAGCACCCTGTAACGGACATTTTGTAGTTAGTATTAGGAAAAGTGGCATACTTCTCAGACATTATTTTATCCTACGGGATGAATGTGTTAAGTTTGGTACATGGGCTCAATTAGTTGGAAATCATTATTTTTATAACTTGCCCTACGAGAAATGTTATGGTTGTTTTGCGAAACCAAATATGGGTTCTAATTGTTATGTGTAAACTCTATGAATTCACTCAACGTTTTGTTGACCCTTTTAAGCATGTATCTCAGGTTAGGTGCTGTTGATGGCTTGGATGGGACGGAACGCGGATATAAAGGACGGTGTCTCGGTAAAGTAGTGTCATAAATTAAAACAATGTTTTTAGAAATCAAGTCGTGTTTTACTTTTAGAAATAAATTTCTAGGTTGGTATTGGGACCTATGTAACTTTGATGTTTCTCTTATAAATAAAATAAATTATGTTTTATAAACATATCTTTGAACGTTTACTAGGACTCATGTGTATGTATTATGAAGTGGCACCCCAAATGTTGTATTCCGTTGTGTATCTTATGTTGGGAGTGTTACAGTTTGCATTAAGATGATTAGTGATCATATTCATTGTTGATTATCATGGATTAAAGTCAAAATGACTAATTGAGTTTGTGGCATTTGGAGGTTAATCATGCTTTGAGTTTTTCTTACCTCTTTACTTATAAGATGTTTTACAAACTCCCACATTCCTCCATACACTACTTCTATACCATACTTCCTTCAACACATTCTTCCTTAATTATTTGTTAAACCCTTCTTACCCAACAAATGATTAAACATTCTTTCTACACAATCTTACAACACATCCTTCTTAATCATTTATCAAACCCTTCTTACCCAACAAATGATTATACCTTACACACACTCTAAACATTCCTTTCTCAAACCATCCCATAATCGCATATGCCTACTCTTTTCCCTCTTATTGACAATGTGATTATAAACCTAAATCAATCCTTTAATTTCACTCTAATCATCATCATCGTCATACTTCCTCTTCTTAAACCTTCACAAGATCAAACCTTCCTCACATAAACATTCCCCATCTTATCCTCACATGGGACAACTCACATTCTCTTACATTATTGTACCTTGTGTATTTCTTGTCCCCTAACATTCCAACATAGGCTCCTACACATCACGTGAAAACATTCTCCACCATATATCTCCTATTCATCATCTTCCCCAGTTAAATTTCACACACTCACACACTTCTTCATCCTAACCTTTGATCATGCCATTTCATCAATCCAACTTACCTCACTCTCATCTCTTCTCTTGGATTAAAATTCAAATGACACAACAGTACTAATAAAAATCCCAAAGTATTTATAAAGAATGCATGACACAATTTATGTCACCAAAGTAACCAATCTTACCCCAAAGATTTATAAAGAAATGCATGACACATATTATGTCAACCAAAAATACCAATCTTATCCAAAGATGTTTATAAGTAAATGCATGACAGATGTAATGTCACAAAAATGTTCAAGGTATGTATGTGTCGGGGGGCCCTGTATTCCCCAACCAATGAGCTACATGTTATAAACGGTAACGATTACCCTTGTTAAAGCTAATCACCCGAACGGGTGTTGTCAATCCCAATAGATCTATTTTATATCATTCATACGTGGACATCACGCTAAGTGGGGGGGGGGGGGGGGGGGTGGGGGTGGGGGGGGGGTGGGGGGTTGGTGGGAGTGGGGGGGGGGGGGGGGGGGGGGGGGGGGGGGGGGGGGGGGGGGGGGGGGGGGGGGGGGGGGGGGGGGGGGGGGGGGGGGGGGGTGGGGGGGGGGGGGGGGGGGGGGGGGGGGGGGGGGGGGGGGGTGGGGGGTGGGGGGGGGGTTGGGGGGGGGTGTTGTTTTGTGGGTGGTATGTTGGATTAGAGATATTTGGGAGGTTGTTTAGGGTTTGATAGGGTGGGGTGCGCGAATGTTATGAATCATCTATTCGGTATATGAAATTATGTCTAGTTTCGGACGTATACCCCATGACTGACATCGTCGTATGAAAGAGACACGCAGATCCACATCAGTGAGATCCACTTACCCACATAGTATCGTTTTTCATGAGAACATTGCGCCAGCTCACCCTCCAAGAGATTTACAGATTCATGACGCAGTGACCGTAGACTTGTATGTACCCTAAATTGGGCATGTGAAACAAATAAAGCGTAATAAATAAAATACACCTGATAACCGGTGTCCCCTCCAAGAACACCCGGG
The DNA here is from genome assembly GCA_026074375.1 of Tanacetum coccineum. Lineage (NCBI taxonomy): Eukaryota > Viridiplantae > Streptophyta > Magnoliopsida > Asterales > Asteraceae > Tanacetum > Tanacetum coccineum. Next base: position 7,760 of record BQNB010020554.1, read on the forward strand.
CAGTAATGTAAAAATATGTACTCCCGTTACCGGTGTCCCCTCCAAGAACACCCGGGCAGTAATTTTATTGCTAACCCCCCCCCCCCCCCCCCCCCCCCCCCCCCCCCCCCCCCCACCCCCCCCCCCCCCCCCTCAGTTCAATCAGCCCTAAGCTAATCCGAAAGTCAATTCAAATGTAAAGTATTCATATTGTGACACGAAAGTGAAGTCAAATTAATGTATCCCATACGAGCTATGCAATAAATATGTAACCAATTTGTAAACAAACATGTAAATGCATTTGCAAACAAGCATGTTCTCACCCCAAAAATATATGTAAAACCAGTAAAACATGGGGCTATAAACTCACAAAATCCTTTAAAAACAATCAAAAATTGTTATAAAGATAACCAATATAAAGATTTGTAGACAAGCATGTATCCCCCTCGCGGGTTTATAAAACATTCAAAAAATTGAAAAGCGAGGAATGAACTCACATTGATTAAAGACCACGATCAATTAACCAAATTAATCACAATACTGAATCTCAACGTTCTCTCGCTAACAACGACACGACCTATAATTATGGCGTTCGATATAATTACACCCCCCGTTTTATTATTAAATATGATCAACGATGCGTACATCGTTACCACGAAATCATACATATTTTTATATGTATGCAGTCATATATACATGTGATGAGAAATCCACTTGCGCGTCTTTAAACCTTAACCCTGAGTATATTTTATGTATATATACTATTTCCGTCCAATCCTAACTTATCTCAATTTCTAAAGCTGATAAGCCTCGCGGCAAAGTAAAATGCCATTACGAACAACTTTCGTGTTTCGCCGGAAGGCTGAAACGGACTCGAAAGTGATCAAATCATTTAATTAATAAATATGCCATTTTTAATATTTATTAAAAATAACCTATTTTTCTACTAAAGTGTATATTCCGATTTCGATCCAGTTTCTTCGTTATTGGGAGTTAGAAGTCCCGTTTTATGTCTAAACGTCCGTCAAAATATAATTTGTTATATTTTGTAAACCAAAGTCTAACTTATCAAAGTCTCGAATTCCGAATCCCACGTTCTATTTTCTGATTTAAATTACTCATTATATAAAGGCACTAAAGTCCATTTTTAGTCCAATTCTCGTCTCAAATATGACTAATATCACTTATACATTAATATCAGTCTCGTTTTAATATTAATATCATATTTTAACTAGACCGCGCAAGCTCTAATATTTTTCATCACATTATATATAAATCGATTAAATGAAACAATTTATATATTTTCGCGTTAACTAAACTCACTTTATTTTGGTGTCAACACACTCAAACGCGACGCACCCCGGCTGATGGACAGCCAAACGCACCCTTGTGCGTTTTGACAGCCAAACGCACCCTCGTGCGTTTCTGTCTAAACCAAACACACCCTTGTATTATAACCTAAACCAAACATCCCCTACTTGGTTGCCACTATACCGAACGGACACCCCTTTTTGCTATAACCTAAAAACACACTAGAACCTAAACAGAACTCCACTACCCTTATTGGTGACAACCCACAACAAACGCACCCTAGTCTGTTATGATCCGAACGGACCCAAACCTGGTGCTCATCTTCTAAACCAAACGCACCCGGCTGTGAACCACACAACCCCACACGAACACCCTTTTTCAGGTCTACCCGGACCCACAAACCCGGCTGTCCAACCCGACACAACAATCCTTCCGCCCCCGGCTGTCCCGTTGTTTGACAGCCAACCCGACTCATTCCCGCTGTCCCGACCCAACTCACAAACAAACACCCCTAGCTGCTAAACCCAACCCGACCCCGGCTGTTATTATAGCCGAACCAAACACACCCCTCGTGTCTTTCTTGCTGCCACCCAACAGACGCACCCTTGGCTGTGGAGCAGCCATCCCAAACGCACCCTAATCTACGTTGCACAAACAACCGCACCTTATTCGTGCACCCCGATCCCAAACCAAACACGCCCTTGGTGGGATTTCTGTCACAAGCCAAACGGACCCTGTGGTTGTGAGACAACAACCCAACGCACCATGCGTCGGCTGAACCCGAACCCCAACCCACCCCCGGTGGCTGTTAGCAACAAACGCACCCTTTAGTGGGGCTGGCCCGAGGTCAAACGCACCCTATGAGGTGCTCAATACTGAACCAATACACCCATGGTACTAGAAAACCAAACGCTCCCATGGCGTTGTTGATAAACCCGTCGCACCCTTGTGGTTTAATAACCAAACCCGAACGCACCCCTTGTGGGTTCTTTAAAACCCAACGCACCTTGATGGGTGCTGTTAGGTGACGAGGGTGGTAGCCACGGCTGTGGTGGAGATGGTGGTGTCATGACGGCGCGTGTAAGAGAGTGAAATAGTGGGTTGGATAGATCGGCTCACGAGATATATTTTTGGGGTTCACCGGAAAACTCCGCCGGAAAAGTTTTCCGGCGGTGGCGGAGTGGTGGTGGCCGGATTCCGGCGGCGGCAGCCGGTGGCCGAAAATAATGGAGAAGAGAGAGTGTTATTAAGTTGTGTGTGTATATATTGAGATGAAAATGAAAAATGATATATATGTTTTATATATATAATAAAACTTAAATGACAAGTTTCAAAAGTTGGGGGGGTTATATTGTAACATTTTTATTATATTTTTATAAATATCGGTTCGGGACTCATTTGAGCGGCTTAACGGATGATTCAACGCACGAAACTTGCGCCATTGTTTTTCAAATCATTTTTCCGATAAAAATGAGTATTTATTTTGATAAAAAAAAAATCAATTTCAGAAATATTTTGAATCATAATTAAATAAAAATATCTGTTATTCAATGTATGACCGGTTTTTGTCTCCTTCCGAAAATAAAATGTTTTCAACTGAATAGTCCCTCGTTTTCAAAACGCTTTTAATTAAAAATGATGAATAATTTATTAGTATTTATTATTAAATAAATACTGATAACATAAAAACAAATTTAATTGTTCTTGTGGTCCGCTTGTATATTTTTCGAGAAATAATGTTTATGCGGTGCTGTTTTAGCCCTTTTCGGCTTCGTTTCCAGGTCATCTGCAAACTAAAAGTTTGTCAGGAAATGTCGTTTCCACATCAAATTGCTTTCGAGTCCGAGTCGTGAAAACGTGATTTTAGATGAACGATTCTTATAATGTTCAAATGCCAGACCCTAAAAGTCAAAAGATTGAAATCGTCATTCACATTCGAACATCTCATGTTACAGTAACTACCCTTAAAGAAATCTCGTCCCGAAGATGTTAAATTCCGGTTTATCCGATGTGTGGACCGGAGAAAAGGTTTAAAATCTGATAAAACCCGTATTCTAAGCAAGACGATGTATAACTTTCTACAGCAAGATAAGATTGTTTCGACACTTCACAACATACCAAAAGTTTGGACTAATTTGACCAGGATATATAAACCCATCAAGGAATATATTTTAGAAAAAAACCGTCACAAAGTTTTATGATTTGATATATAAACACCACTGGTATCGCTCTCACTCGAACATCCCGCTTACTCAAGACCACCCATATTTTCTGATTTACCCGCATGCTCACCGCTTTGCTTTTGTGTTCCTTGCTTGGGACTTCCCGCAGGTCACCCCCAAACCAGTGCTACTCTCCTCATGCACGCTCAACATGCCAGTTCATGGCAGTACTAGGATGTACCGAGACTAAGTCTCCTACTAGTGGTCCGAATGAATAGTCAACTATCTGTTTTCGTCGATAGTTGTTTAATCTCGTTTAAGGGGAGTTGCCGTTAACTTATGAATAAAGTTGTATCCTTCGTGACCGATCCAGGACCCAACAGTAACGACCATAACATCAATACAATCAACAAATGTGACGGATATTGCACTCAGTCTGTTATCGCTCCATTGACAGTTCGTAGTAATTGCAAGGACTTGCAATGGCAAAAGTAATAACTTAAGAATGAGATAAGGTACTCCAAGTGAGGCCTTAAGATTTATGCGGAGTGGCAAGACACTATTGTGCTTCCAAACCTTTTTAACGGATTCTGATGATTATCGATTTCAGGTTTTCATACTCGTGTCATATCGGATACCATTAAGCCCACTCATTTATAAAATTTCTATTATTACATAAAGAAGCTGTACCAAATTTTATGTAAGAAAAGAAATGATAAACTTATGGTTCCGGTTGATTATAATTTATTTACTTTAAATGACGAGGCCGTTCCCAATACCCTTCTTTAAATAAACAGATTATAAATCATCCTACTTAATAATTCCGTTGCAATACGCGTACTCTCATAACCTTCAAGGTGGTTGACATGACTATGCATGAGGTTCTACTGAAAATGTACTAGTTGATTTTAAAACTCGTCTTTGAAAGCTGGGAGTAAAAACTGCCAGGCGAGATCAAATAGAGTTCAAGATAATTAATGAATACTCGGTTAGAGTAAACAAGGTAAAAATCTCTATGAACGAGTCAACATAGCGATTACCATATCAATCCTCCTATTACAAGTCCCGCCTATACAAGACTTGCAATACTTAGATTCATACACAATCCCGTGTAAACAGAACTGTGACGTGTCTTTGATAACATAGCAATTATCAATCAATCCTCATATAAACAAGTCCCCCCCGTAATCAAGACTTTAATACTTAAGATTCATACATAATTCCATTAAACAAAATTATGACGGTCCCTCCGCTTAATACCAGATATACTAAGTGATTGAAGAAAAATAATAATCTTAGAGACCATTGTTTTAACTTACAATGTCTGAGAACAAAATGATACTCATTGTGCAACACACAATGTCTACGAAGTAAAATGAGACCTTGTATAACTCACAGATGGTCTGAGATATAATTGAGACCATTGTGCAACTCACAATGTCTGACATATAATTGAGACCATTGTGCAACCCACAATGTCTTAAGAAACGCTCCGGTATTTATATAAATAACTCTTATATAAATAAGCGTACGATAAACGAGAAAGGAATGCAAGCATATATATATCATATATATGTATGCCACGTAAGTACTTAATGCAACACGTAATGAAAGCATATAAGCAAGTAGCGTGTATGCACTTTGAAAATGTTTGTTGTGATGCAAATTATTTGTGAAAACGGTTATAGTCTAGGGTAAAATATGCAACCTAGTTCTCTATAACCATTGCTCTGATACCAATCTGTAACACCCCCCAAGAAATCACATACAACGCATCTTAATACCAATGGGGGTTGACTTCGTAATTACACAGCAATAGAAACAAAGAGAACGACCTCTAGGTGTCGTTTGAAAATTTACATTGTTGATTTAATCAAAATCTGAATTTAATATAACATTTGTCCCATAATTTGCATCACAATGAAAAGCTTGAATGTAAAGACTCCAATGCACATCAAATAGTCCAAGCATCTAATTCACCTGAGAAAAACATGCTTAAAAGTGTCAACATTAAAGTTGGTGAGTTCATAGATTAGTTTAAATATAAATGTAATCCACTGTATATCACAGTACTATGTAAAAATCCCAAAGATTTATAAAGAATGCATGACACATTTTATGTCACCAAAAGTACCAATCTTACCCCAAAGATTTATAAAGAATGCATGACACATTTTATGTCACCAAAAGTACCAATCTTATCCCAAAGATGTTTATAAGTAATGCATGACAGATGTAATGTCACCAAAATGTTCCAAGTATGTATGTGTCGGGGGGCCCTGTAGTCCCCAACAATGATCCGACATGTTATAACGTTCGTTTACCTGGTGATAGCTAATCACCCGAACGGGGGTTGTCAATCCCGAATAGATCTATTTTATATCATTCACGTGGACATCACGCTATAATGTTCGTTTACCAAGTGATCGCTAATCACCCGAACAGGGATCCACACCCGAATAGATCTATTTCATAACATTCGCGCTCACCCTCCAAGTGATTTACAGTTCATGACGCTGTGACGTAGACTTGTATGTACCCTAATTTGGGCAGGGATACAAATAATGCGTATATATATATACTCCCGTTACCGGTGTCCCCTCCAAGAACACCCGGGCAGTAATGTAAAAATATGTAACACCCTTTACCGAAGTCCCCTCCAAGAACACCCGGGCAGTAATTTTATTGCTATCAGTTCAATCAGCCTAAGCTAATCCGAAATCATTTCAAATGTAAAGTATGCATTTGTGACCAGAAGTGAAGTCAAATAATGTATCCCATAGCGAGCTATGCAAATAAATATGTAAACCAATTTGTAAACAATCATGTAAATGCATTTGCAAACAAGCATGTTCTCACCCCAAAAATATATGTAAAACCAGTAAAACATGGGGCTATAACGCCACAAAAACCTTTAAAACAATCACATTGTTAATAAGATAACCAAGTATAAGGATTTGTAAGCAAGCATAACCCCCTCGCGGGTTATAATACAATCAAAGAATATTGAAAAGCGAGGCAATAACTCACATGAATAAAAGACGAAACACGATCAATTAATCCAATTAAATCACACTGGGAATCTTCAACCGATCCCACAAATGACCACGACCTATAATTATGTCGTTCGATTTATAATACACGTTAAATAAGATCAACGATGCGACATCGTTACCCACGAAAAAAAATTTTCCCCCAAACAAATACATATTTTATATGTATCAGTCATAAATACATGTGATGAGAAATCCACTTGCGCGTCTTAGACCTAAACCCTGTGTATATTTTATATATAAATACTATTCCGTCCAATCCTAACTTATCAACAAGTGGTTTTTTAAAGCTGATAAGCCCCTCGCTGCAAAGTAAAAGCCATTACGAACAACATTGCGGATTCGCCGGAAGGCGAAACTGGACTCGTAAAGTGATCACAAATCATTTAATTAATAAATATGCCCATTTTTAAATATTTATTAAAAAAAACCTATTTTTCTACTAAAGTTGTAATATTCCGATTCGATCCAGTTTACTTCGTAATGGGAGTATAGAAGTCCTTATAATGTCTAAACGTCCGTCAAAAAATATATATGATATATATTGTAAACCAAGTCCTAACTTAGCAAAGCTCGAATATCCGAAACCCACTACTAATTTCTGATTAAAATTACACAATATAAAAAAGGCACTAAAGTCCATTTTTAGTCCAATTCTCGTCTCAAATATGTCCAATATCACTTATACATTAATATCAGTCTCGTTTTAATATTAATATCATATTTTAACTAGACCGCGCAAGTTCTAATATTTTTCATCACATTATATATAAATCGATTAAATGAAACAATTTATATATTTTCGCGTTAACTAAACTCACTTTATTTCGGTGTCAACACACTCAAACGCGACGCACCCCGGCTGATGGACAGCCAAACGCACCCTTGTGCGTTTTGACAGCCAAACGCACCCTCGTGCGTTTCTGTCTAAACCAAACACACCCTTGTATTATAACCTAAACCAAACATCCCCTACTTGGTTGCCACTATACCGAACGGACACCCCTTTTTGCTATAACCTAAAAACACACCCTTATTGGTGACAACCCACAACAAACGCACCCTAGTCTGTTATGATCCGAACGGACCCAAACCTGGTGCTCATCTTCTAAACCAAACGCACCCGGCTGTGAACCACACAACCCCACATAACACCTATTTCATTCTTACCCGGACCCACAAACCCGGCTGTCCAACCCGACACAACAATCCTTCCGCCCCCGGCTGTCCCGTTGTTTGACAGCCAACCCGACTCATTCCCGCTGTCCCGACCCAACTCACAAACAAACACCCCTAGCTGCTAAACCCAACCCGACCCCGGCTGTTATTATAGCCGAACCAAACACACCCCTCGTGTCTTTCTTGCTGCCACCCAACAGAGCACCTTGCTGTGGACATCATCCCAAACGCACCTAAACTACGATCACAAACAACCGCACCCTTATTCGTGCACCCCGATCCCAAACCAAACACGCCCTTGGTGGGATTTCTGTCACAAGCCAAACGGACCCTGTGGTTGTGAGACAACAACCCAACGCACCATGCGTCGGCTGAACCCGAACCCCAACCCACCCCCGGTGCTGTTAGCAACAAACGCCCCTTTAGTGGGGCTGGCCCGAGGTCAAACGCACCCAATTGAGGTGCACATACTGAACCAATACAACCCATGGAACTAGAAAAACCAAACGCTCCCCAATGGGCTTTTTGATAAACCCGTTCGCACCCTTGTGGTTTTAATAACCAAACCCGAACGCACCCCTGTGGGTTCTTTAAACCACAACGCACCTTGATGGGTGGCAGTGGTGTGACAGGTTGTAGCCACGCTGTGGTGGAGATGGTGTGTCCATTACGGCCCGTGTAAGAGAGTGAAGATAGTGGGTTGGATGATCGGCTCAGAAAAAAAAGAACTATTTTTGGGGTTCACCGGAAAACTCCGCCGGAAAAGTTTTCCGGCGGTGGCGGAGTGGTGGTGGCCGGATTCCGGCGGCGGCAGCCGGTGGCCGAAAATAATGGAGAAGAGAGAGTGTTATTAAGTTGTGTGTGTATATATTGAGATGAAAATGAAAAATGATATATATGTTTTATATATATAATAAAACTTAAATGACAAGTTTCAAAAGTTGGGGGGGTTATATTGTAACATTTTTATTATATTTTTATAAATATCGGTTCGGGACTCATTTGAGCGGCTTAACGGATGATTCAACGCACGAAACTTGCGCCATTGTTTTTCAAATCATTTTTCCGATAAAAATGAGTATTTATTTGATAATATTTCAGAAATATTTTATAATATTAAATAAAATATCTGTTATTCAATTTATGAACCGGTTTTGCTCCGTCCGAAATAAAATGGATTTCAACTCGAATAGTCGCGTTTTCAAAAACGCTTTTAATTAAAAATGATGAATAATTTATTTAATATTTTTATTAAATAAATACTGATAACTAAAAACAAATTTAATTGTTTTTGTGTGTCCGCGTTGTATATTTTTCGAAATAATGTTTGCGGTGCTGTTTTAGCCCTTTTCGGCTCGTTTCCAGGTCTCGGGCAAAACTAAAAAGTTGTCAGGAATGTCGTTCCACATCAAATTGCTTTAGAGTCCGAGTCCGTTCAAACTTGATTTAGATGATCGTTCTATAAGTCCAAGCCAGACCTAAAAGTGGAAAGATTGAAATCGTCCATTCTAAATTCGAAAATTCTCGGATGTTACACCTGCTGAGCTGTGGAGGTGCTAGCACCGTCAATCCTGCGTCTCACGCGCCTCTGATACTCTCTCGGTGTCTCAGAATAGCTTGTATATGTCACACCTGCCCTGTCCATCATCCGTGCGAGGCTAGTGGTAGTCTATGTATAAATGCTGAAAAAATTCATGATCCACCACACAAATCACCTCACGCACTTAGCTAACTCCCACGTATCTCGTGCACATCCACTCTAATCTACCATCATAATGTGTTAATAGTCCTAAGCTAGCATCGGTGGTGGTGGTGGTGCCTGTACAGGTGCCGGATCAGCCTGGCCACCATCATCAATAACAAGGGCATCCTGGGCTACTCTAGGGCACCAGCCGCAGCATCGGGCTGCCTCTCTGGTCCATGGCCACCCACGCCCAAGTATCATCTAACTGCTTACAAATATGCAGTCTAACCAACTCAGCCATATCAATCATCGGAAGCTCAGGGGCAATAACTGTCAATCCTCGAACTATCTCCGCAGTAAATGCTGAGCCAATCGACCCACAAACTGTCCACCAAGATATGAGCCCCGCTCTTCTTCCCAGCAGCAAACCCCCTCATGTATCGGGCTAATAAGTAAGGGATGTTGACCTATCCAACATTCAACCCTCTCAAATAAAACAAATCAGTCACGGTCACCTTTTCAGGTGCCTGACTCCTCCCAGCAATACTATGTGTCATCATCCTATGGCAAAGTCTCAGCATCGGATCTCTAATCAAAGTGTAGGAATGGGGAGGTCCCAAGAAATCTCCATAAGTAGAAATACCCCTCTAATAATCATGTAGATCCCCCTTCCCAGGGATCATCCTCTCACTCTCACTCCAGTACCTAGCAAAACCGAGGGACTCCATCTCCTCCTCGGTGTGTAATCCCAAGGCCAGAATAAACTGCCTCCAGCTCAAACGTCTCCTGGCTCCACCTAACTGAAACTAAATAGTATCAGGAGCATCCAAGTCAAGCAATACCTCTCCAAATCTATTTTTTTGGTAAAGGGTGTTACCCCGGTAAATATATAAACCAAAAGACCAAAGTTAGGAACAAATGGAATACGGCAGAGGTACCGTATTAACCTCAAGCAAATAAACAAGCGTTTATGACAGGCCATAAACACAGTAAACCTAGCTATATATTACAATCACAATAACTAGGAATAAGAGCCACATTAGCGAAAATCAACAAGAAAAAATCTTGAAACCAGGCGAGCATCCCGCCATGCCAGCAGCAACATAAAAGGAGCAAAGGATCCAAGTAAGACCGCCTCCTTAAAAAACCTTTTCGAGAAAAAACCCCGAAAAAGAAAAAAGAGAACAGCCCTTACCCGGCACTCCCATCATGAAAAATACACTTTTTGGGCAGCTTCCACCGATCCAAGAGCAACTGAGATCTAGTAGCAATCTTCTTAAACTTTAACGTAATCAGCTTCAACCGAATAGTAGAACATATAGCTTGAAAATCTAAGCGTGCTAAGGAACTCTAGAATGATCTCTAAAACCAGTGGTCCCCTAGTATCAAACAGCCTCTTCTAAGCTCGACTAGCGAATACTACTACACCGACATCATCACGGTGCTCCATCACCATCTTAGCAAACAAACCGTCCCTCATAAGCTCTGGCATCCATTGAAAATCCACAACCTGTACCTTGTGTATCTCTCGATTGTAAATCCTCTCCAACCTCTCCTCGAAGTCAGTAATATCTACATTAGTATACTCTAAACATTGGTACCTAATAAATAGGAGTCTCAGCTCACGTGGTGGTTAGGGTGCCATATCTACGATATTAACGAGAAAAGTTCAAGGATAAAAAAATCTAAACATTCTGTCCTTAGAATGGATACGGCGTATTCATAAATAGATATGCTGTATAAGGATCAATATGATCAATACGCCGTATAGGTGTTTATTCAATACGGCCTATAGGTTTTAAAATTCAGGATCCTGTTTAAGTCAATACGCCGTATTCATTTGACTGAATACGTCGTATTGGGGCTTTAAAATTGGGTAAAATTTGGTCAATACGCCGTATCCATGTGAGTGGATACGCCTTTTTAAAAAAAAAAAAAAACATTTTTAAAAAAAAAAAAAAAAAAAAAAAAAAACAAAAAAAAAATTGTGTTTTTTTTAAAAAAATTATAAATAAAATGCGTTTTTTTTTTTTTAAAAAAAAAAAAAAAAATTAAAAAAAAAAAAAAATTGTAATTTATGTTTTTTTTAAAAAAAAAAAAAAAAATTTTTTTTTTGTATTGACTCAATATGAAAACAAAAAGGGGGTTCCCCTATTTACCCATTTTAACCCAATTATAATTCTTAAAACTACTAACATCTAATTAAGGAGGGGAGGGAAAAAGGCCCTAACTCTTATGGCATAAACATTAAAACCAAATCCTATCCAAACCCTAACCCTAAACCAAAATTCAATTGTAAATCAAAAAGGGAAAGGAAAGAGGATTACCGTATGATTGAGATAGACAAGAGAGTGATTGTGAATCTTAAACAAGGATGATCTCCAAAGATTTTTTACGTAGTAAAAAATTATGTGTGTGGGAGTGAAACTTTATGGTAAAACTCAATCCGGCGTATCAGAGGGGTTTATATACCCAAACTCAGTACGCCGTAACGTGGTTTGATAAATACGCCATATTGGCGAATTTTGTTGACTTAGTCAACGCAGGTTAAAACAGTGGGTACGCCGTATAGGTTTTATCCTAATACGCCGTATCCATTCTTGGAGACCAATTTTCTTAAAATAAAGCAGACAAAACGTACCTTGGCCTTCGCAACATTAGCACATAATCACATCCTTATAATACCGCTTAGGGTCGAACGGAATGACAAACGACACATATAAATTCATAATGAGATAAAATAGCATTCCGTTTGCACAATAAGTCCAAATCACGATATTTACTTTTAAGTTTATGACAAAACTTCCCGTTCTGAAGGTTTTATTGATTTTATCGTGACTTGTTTCAAAAACCACATTTGACCCATGTGTAATTTCATTACCCTCCGAAGATAGTATTATATCGCTATCATTATCATCATTGTCTTTTTCTGATTTTAAATCATGGAAATGAATAATGTTGAAGGGGAATAGATCATTAAAGTACAAAATATTTTGTTCCTCTTCCTTATATTCAGACAATGATGTTTCATCATTTAAATCAAATTTATTGATATGTTGAGGGCCATAAGATCATTTCATATAATAATTTGATTTAGATGTTTGAGCATCATTGTAAACAATGGCTGGAAATTTATTCTTAAATTCTTTAAAGAAGTCTAAATCATCAAGATAACTGACTGTAGGCTCAGGTGATGGAAGTGAAGGCATGACTTTTTCATTATCGTTTTCCGAGTCCGTTTTCAAATCATTGGTAGAAATTTTTTTATAAGAAAACGAGTTTTGTAAAAAATTACCGTGTAATCTTCATCGTCGGAATCGTCGAACGAAAATCTAAAGTCAATTTCATCGTTAAGAGAACTTATCGTGGGTTCACAAGAAAGTGTTTTTCAGATGGTACCTCGTCATTAAAGACTATGGCTGGGAATTCGATTTCAACAGATCTAAGGTCGTGAATGTCATCATCAAAGCAGATCTTTCCATACTTAGCAGTTTCCCAGTTAAACACTTTCCCATATTTTTGAGCTTTTTCTTCCTCGAGCCTGATGTAGTCCTCCATAGTAATGTTCGGATTGTCCATCCTGTAACAATCTTACTAGAAAAACTATTAAATAACCAATACATCGTATTTAATGAACTGAATACGCCATATTACACAAACAGAGTAAGCAAACAAGCAAGAAAAATTAAACTACATTAATTACCAATAATCTAATTAACACTACTCCTAACGGTTAGATCTAATATAATGTTAAAAACCAAAACATAAAATAAAAATCAAGATTAATTTTCACTCCCCGGCAGCGGCACCAAAAACTTGGTGTGTCGTTGTGTAGTGTTTATTTATGATAGTTCAAGTTTTAAATTTAAACTTTTCCGACTTAACCAAAAACAACACTTTAAAGGGCAGTGTACCCGATCGGTGGTAGATTCGTGGTAAGTAGGGTGTCGAACACTTGAAGCGAGGTTAAATCTCTCAATTTATTTATATTTTGGTTATCTAATATATGTTAATTCTAATCTAATCAAACCTATGCTAATCCTATGTTAGTTCCAATCCTAATTCTAACAGGTAAATGTAAAAGGGGGGTTTCAGCCTGAGAGATTGGCACGGGTTTGGTGGTGACTACAATCAATTCAAGACACTTTAACCCACGCAAGCAAATTAACAGAAGATAAAAGAGCGGTCAAGCCTTATAATAGAAAACTGTATTAGCCATCATTAATCCGATTAGAAGTTGGTTTGTTTATTCAGTGCAATGATTACTTATCTCGAGGTGGCATATCATTCTTAGACTTAGGCGGGACTTCATCCTAAGACCTAGACACATTAACTATGTCACAATTAAAGCATCCGCATAAAGCATCCTTATTTATATTGATTATAATTCATCTAGAGGACAACACTGTGTGTGTCATACTAACCCTAGCTCATAGAGACTTTACCCACTTACTGCTTAATGGTAATTTATGTTAGGTGGTAGTCCACAATCCAAACTAAACCAATGATCAGAACGTTATTAGTTAGTACTAAGCCACTACCTATAACGGTACAACCAGTTCAATCGAGGTAAGCAGGATGTTATTAGTGATCCTATTTGTTCCACCTATACGCATTACTATATGGAGAGTTATCCCAGACTCTTAGCCTATGCCCAAACAACTCCGAAGTTGCAGTACATTAAATATTAGGACTAGACCCAGTTGAATGATAGGTCACATACTTAAGCACGTAAACAAGTATCATGTGATAAACATAATCAATAATACAACGATAAATTAAGCAATTGAGATATAAACAAAACCAAACATTCAGATCTTCATAATAATGGCTAATACCCGAAGGTATTAGCCTTCAAACATCCTAATTAATACAAGAGTAATGGCTTTGCCAAGGTAAACTAACCGAGTTAACGAATGATATCAAAAACTGAACGATTACAAAAGTATAAGAAATTACACGTTCTCTCCTATGGATTGGAATGCGTTGCGAGACCTCTTCTGCTCTTTTTCTCCTCTAAAAATCGACTTTTGTGGTTTAGGTATCGAGAATATGATTTAACACACTTAAAACTCGTTTTTGAGTTTTGTATTTATAGGGTCTGGAGTCGGTGTCGATATGGCGTATCCAAGGTGTTAGATACGGCATATTGGAGTTTCTTGGAGTAGGGACCATGTTTGAGATCTTCTAGAATATTCACCTTCTATATCTTCAATACGGCGTATTGGTCTTCTCTGGATATGGCGTATTGATCTTGTTTCCTTTGTGGTCTTTGATGAGTGCAGGAACAAATACGCCGTATCTTACTTGATGGGTACATCGTATTGGTTGTCAGAACATTAATCTTTAAAATGTCTTTGTTTAAGTTCCAGAATGCGCGCCTTTTGCTAATATTCACCAAGTACTCCATAATTACTGCAATTCTCAAATACAAATGATTAAGTAACTATTC
>BQNB010020554.1:23846-61534 GCA_026074375.1 Tanacetum coccineum
CTCTCTCTCTCTCTCTCTTTCTCTCTATCTATCTATCTATCATCACTGGGAGGTAGAATTAGAGTTGTACTTGGTTTCTTCCTTTTGATGGTTATTTTGTGTAATTGCCTTGGTGAGCTCGATTCTCCAGCACTCTGCTTCCTCTTTCTCCTTTGAGGACTAGTAGTAAGGGTAGGTATCCTATGGGCGCTAGGTGTAGACCTATGCGTTCCTTGGGTAGAAACAACCGGTTGCGGTTGATTCATTGGAACATCTATATTCATAAACACTGTCTCATACTCCTTAAAGTCATCAGTGGCATAGATCTCCTCAGTCAGAAACTCATCCGAAATCAGCATCCCTCGTACACGCACATCCCCAGTAGTATACATACTAACTAATGGAATATCATCCTTGATAAAATGATAATCTTCTTCAATCCTTTTAGGAATGTTGAGGAATTTCTTCATCAAATTAGGAATGATCAACTTGATGAAATAAGGATATTGGATTGCTTCCTTCTTCTGAAACACATTGTTCATGAAATCCTACCAGAGAAGAGCAGCATAATCAACATTGGTTCGGTTAATCACTGCATAAAACAACTAAAGAATGTTGATTTTTGTTTGAGCGTGTACATATGTTCTTGTTGTCAAGCATCAGTTGAACACCTTGAACATTGTCTGCCATGGTTGAGCTAAATTCTTCGTGTAGAAGGCGCTCACTTTATCAATGATACCTTGATAGCCAACCCTGTTCATGAAAGCTTCAATAGCTTCAATGTTGACTGGTGCGACAAATGGATTATCAGGAGTTTCCACTAGCAAATGAAGAATGTCACGAAACATATCCATAGTATAAACAAACTCTTGAGTATTCAACATAAACTTGATCGTTTCTTCAGGACCGGGTACTTTGCTAACCGTCCTCTAGAATTGTTGTAAGTACACAGCATGGACATCAGCTGTTGCAGTTAAGGCATAACCGAGTAGATGATCAAGTAATATATGCCCAACAATCTTGCATTCGGGAGAGCAAGGAATACTTTGCAACACAGCATAATTGTTACACCTCCCGATGCTATGGTATTTTGGCACTAGTTGAGCTGTTGGAATCACGTGTTGAGCCATGTGAAATACAGTATGATAACATAAATTGATTAGTGAAATGATACAAAGTATGAAATTTTCACATGTATAGCATTTTTGTCTCTTTCCACACTATTTGTTTTATATGCTCTGCCATTTCTTTTTTAGCATATTTTGATCATTTTCTTTCTCATGTGCCAATTCTTGCTTTTTCGAGCACATGACATACGCTTTATTCGTCTTATTCTTTTAAACTTATTTAGTATGTTCTGGCAATTCTTTTTCGAGCATACTTTGATTTGCTTTTTCGCGTATGGATTTATCTCTCTTTCTATTTTGAGTTTCCTCATCAAAAAGCATTTGTGAAATGATACTCTTTCAAGAATAATAAAAATATACTCTGATTTTGAAAATACCAATTTGGCAAAACACAAGTTTGTGACAAACATTTTAATAAATCCAAGAGTATAAATTTATATTCTTAAAAACTTTTAGTGAAAGAGTACCACTTTCTGACACAATGATTCTACTTTTTGATTAGAAATTGAGATAAAATTTCCAAAATTAATCATAAGTTTTCCAAAGATGTTTGAAAACAATGATTATATAACCAATCTAATAAAACATAAATTGGATGGTCACTAAGCCAATCACTCCTCATTCTGTTCAATGCAGAAAACGGTCGAAATCGGACATGACTTAGACCATTTACCTAATTATGTACAATAGATAGTCATAAATCAATTTTTGAACGATTTTTGAAACAATCTTTTCCAAAACTTTGAACTTTTCCTTTTGATGAATCATGAGAAACTTAATGATCACAGACAGTTGAAACTCACTTTTGCATTTCCACTTCATGTTTTCTTTTCATATTTTTGAAATTATTGATCACGTGACTGGAAAATTTTGTTAAACAAAACATAATCTTATATACGATATTTGGATGGTCAGTAGATTGCTTAATCCTCATCCTTTTAATTTCAAGAAACGGTCAAAACCGAACACAATCTTCACCATTTGATCTATTTATCAATATAAAATATGATTTGGAAACAAAATTTATCATTTGTTTTTGTAAGATTCCTTTTTGTTTAACAATTAAGCCCATTTGAGTTTTTGAAAAAAAATTGGATCATTAATTATCTTTGTACGAAACCCAAATTTTCATCCCATTAAACCCTTAGGAAATAAATTGTTTAGGTCCAAAATATCATTTACGAAACCCATTGGCCCATACTGTTCACGAAACCGAAACCTGAGAAAAATACTTTCGTAATCATGATTTTCCACTTTGAAATTGATAAGCTGAATGAGCCCGCTTAATAGACAGGTTATTTATCATTTTTTTCAACATTTTAATCTTATTTTTATGTCCTAAAAGTACTTTCTCAAAGTTACAAAACCTATCTTTGTTACAAAACCAACGATTTCAGTCCATAAATGATATTCTATGTGATCAATCAAACCCAATCACTTTATTAAGCACATATTATCATTTTCCCTCAATCTATTTCACTTTTCAAACATATTGCATATTTACGAAACCTTAGATATCAATGAAACCTATTTTTATCAATTTAAACAACGATTAGGTACAAATAATGCAAATAGGACTCGATTTCTTACGTTTTTCTATTACATAGGTTCAGTGAATCGATTTGGATCGAATGTTCTTTGTTAAAAAGCTCAAGTTGCTCAGAGAATTTACGAAACCTTATTTAGTAATTTAAGAAAGTGATAAAGGTTGCGTACGAAACTGTTCTATTTATATCTTTCGAAAATGATTTTCAAACTTTGGCAGTTTTAGTCCCTTAAGTTTTCTACGTAAGCTATTTAAACCCTACGAAAGTTATCTTTTGAACTTTGTCATTTCAGACCCTTATTTTTCTTTCGTAACCATTAAAAGTCCATACGAAAGTTATTTTCCATTTTTTCTCCTTAAATTCCCAAAATTACTTTCGTATCCTTTTATTATCCAAAAATTTCATAACCCCCCCCCCCCCCTCGAACAATTATCTAATTTTGAAATTTCTTTCCTTTTGATAAAAATTTGTTCGAAACGAAGTTATTTTTTATTTTTGAGAACATTCTTATTTTTCTGATGATGATTTGACTGAAAATTTTATAATTCTCCCTCAATAAGATATCTAATTAAAGACCTTATTAAAAGATAGTTAACTTTGCATTTTTGAACATTCTTTTGAGAAGATTTTTGAAAAAATCAAGAATTTCAACTCTCCCTCGAATAAATGTCTAATGAAAGAACTTATTTAAAAGATTGTTAATTATTGTAATTTTGCTCACTTGAAAATTTTAAAATTTGATGATTTTTGAAGAAATCTTTTGTTTTTGAATGGATTTTGAATACAAAACACTTATTTTAGCAGTTAAAGTTCATTTTTGAATGAATTTCTCCCCCTCAGTTCATGATATATTTATTTTGCATTTAAACACTTGTGAAGAAATACAATATCATGGAACCGATGAAAACGGAGAAGATATGTGTTTGTATCTTTAATTTAAAATTTTGTTTTGTTTTTGTTTTTGTTTTTTAAATTTTTAAATTTTTCATTTTTGAAAAAGAAAAATAATTTTGGTTTTTAACTTTTTCAATTTTGTATTTTGTTTTTGAAATTTATTTACAAATTGTTTTGATGTATGGTCTTTCATTCAAGAAGACAACTTTGCGAGATGTTCCAACTGAGTTGGAGTCATACATCGCATACCAATCTTGTGAACTAAAAACTCAAACCTTTCTTTTGGAAGAGATTTTGTAAATAGATCAGCAAGCTGGTATTCTATCCCGACAAAGTAAAGTTGAATTGTACCTTTTTTAACATGCTCCTTGATAAAATGATAACAGATGTTAATGTGTTTTGTTCGTGAATGTTGTACCGGATTGTAAGATATGTGTCACACCCTGTAAATTCCCGGTTAGTATTCCGACCCACTCCGGCCATCTACTTTAAATTTTATTCGTTACGTTTAAATCTGACAGTTTACCGAGGAACTAAACTGCGTAAAAACTGAGAAACGTCACCGGACGCGTTCCGGCATCGGTTATAAATTAATCTAGGCATTATATGTGTTATATTAGCTTCCCTGAGTGTTTCGTGATTTTAATCACTTCTGATATTAATTTTAGGGTTTGTCTTTAAATTGCGTTTTTCGCGTTTTTGACCGAACGGAACCCCGAAAACTCAAAATCTTTTCGTGTAAACTCAAGTTATCATATTTCTAGTGTCATGCTACTAAAAATTTCGTTCACCCTCACTCCCATACATATAGAGATGTCTAAAGCCAAGCCAAAATACTCTTGGTACTTGAAATTAAATCATCCTTAAACCACTAACTCAAAATTTGAAAATATTGTCATACTAGTGTAAGAAAGAGACATTTTTGTATCCTAGCAACATGCATGCATGCAAGACTCTTACACATCACATGTTACTTACACACTCTTACACATTTGACTAGCAAACTTTGAACCATAACCTTGGCTAGAAAAATTGAACCATCTTGGTCCCTTATGAGCCATTCTTGGCCGAACCACCCAACACACACACTCTTGGTGTGTGTTGGTCACTTATGCACACTTAACCTCAAAAACCCTAGCATTTGGACTATAAATATAACACATATCTCACACCTAGGGTTCCTTATCATTTCTAGTCACCAACAAAAACACACAACTCTCTCCCCCTCCTCTCCTATCTCACGGCACAACCTACACACACAAACACTTCCATAACTTTTGATTTCTAGCAAGATCCAAGTATTCTAAACTCATTCCTAGTTATATCTAAGGTAGATCCAAGTGTTGTTTGGTTATTTTTCAAAGTTTTCAAGAATTACAAAATTAGGGTTTCAAGATTTATTTGGGGTTTTTGAAGATCTATAGTTTGTGGGTATAGATCTAGTGTTCTTGCTACTTGCTCTTCTTGATTTGTAAGTGCTCTTTAAATCTTTGTTGGTTTCATCTATGTTCTTTATAGATCTATGTTTATATCTAAAGATCCAAGTGTTTGTGATGATTTTACAAAAGAAATTACAATTTATTTTTGTTCATCTTAAAAATATGTTGGAAGTCTTATGACAAAAGCTTATGTTTATGTTTTAGAATATGTTCTTGGTGAGATTGAGAGTTGATGAGAGTTGCAACAATAGAGATTAGGTTGGTTTAAGGTTAGTTTTGTGGTGGATTAGTTGTAAATAAAGGTTGAACTAGATTAGGCACTAATATGCGAGTTGGGTTGATTTTTGGTCGTATTTCGGCAAACCATACTTGCTGTCCCGATTTTGTTTTGAGGGTTTGAGCGACTTAAAAATGTTTTCATTAGGCGTAAAAGTAGTTTTCGAAGAGCTCGTTTCGAATAGATAATTTTTCATATATCACACTTTAAAATCGGACTTAAAACGGCCAAGTTATGACCAAATGAAACTTGAAACATTTTCGGCGAAATTGGGAAAATGCAAAGACCAGATCAGCAGCTAAAACGGGCGATTCGGAGCCCTTCGGGTCCGAATCGGCCAAAGTATAAAACACGAAAGTTGTCCGGAATGAGATTTTACTATAATGTTGGCAACCGCTTAGCCTAAAAGTAAAAAACGAGAGACATTTTTACCACAAATCGGAAAAATAGATTTTTAAGAAAACACTCTAAATAATGTTGCTGATTGGAATTATAAAAGGGGGTTTCGGGCACTTTCGGACGATTTTGGATGTTTTAAATGCGAGCGAAACATATAGAAATGCTAGGTAATTAGTTAGAACAACTAGAAACGTCATGAAGGGTTATTTGAGACGCCGATTGTAATAAAAAGTAGGATTATTAAAAATAGTACGAAACGGACATTTTAGGCGATTTAAACATAAGGAGTAGGCGGTTTAGAATTGTTTAAGCGATTTGTAAAATATGGAAACTTAAGAAAATAGGGGACGCTATTAACGTTTTGAAACTAAAAAGTTTCCTAAAAGGGAAAGTTTCTAAAAATAGTAACTCTTTGCAAGTGTCGGGATTTAACTAAGACGTGGTAAAGTTTCAAAGTCTTTTATTACTAAAACGCAAACACACTTGGATGCTTTAAATGACGAACATGAATGCTTTACTTGTTTACTTTGACGAAATGCCTAAGTCTTACCCATATTACTCTAGGTCCGGCTAGGACCTCATTATATTCTTCATCATTGGTTGTGGTTATTGCTTATCCTTGCTATTGAGTATCATAGCCACGTTTTTCCTGATTTACAAATGCTTTATACTATGGGGTGAGAAACATTGTTTGCTTTTAAATTGGACACAAGTTCTTTACGCGAGTTTTACATGTTTATGTGTTGCCTAAGTTTGCTTACAAACCTACTACTGCCCAAATTATCATGAACTGTTAGTTTCTCGACCGGAGGACCGGTTGAGGGAGCGCGAGTGAGTAAATAGATCTATTGGGACTAATTATCCCTATCCGCTTTGGTTCCACTTAACGAAGAACAAACGGATATATGTCATGTCGATTGTGCATTATGGTGGTCTTTGGTTTGGGACACCGGTTAAGGGCAGGAATACTATGCGACAGGATGTAGCATGCCTTGTTGATTATTAGTTTTAGTGTCATGAGCTTAGCGCAACAATAAATACTTTTTATGTGATGTTGTATCTGTTATAGTAGTTGCATACGTTTTGAAATCTTGTGGTCCACTCTTGTATTAACTTAAACCTGTTGAATTCACCAACATTATGTTGACGTTTTAAACATGTTTTCTCATGTGCTTAGCTTGGATTAATTCTTGATGCTATGTGGAGTCTATGTGCTATGTGACTTTGCCAATTTCAAGATTTATCTATTATTCCTCGTTTGTCATTATTCAAAAAATTTGGTATACTTACAGTACTTTTAACTTAATTTTTATGGGTTTGTATAAACTTAAATTTATTTTATTTTATGGCAATTGAGTAAACTTTTCACAAACGTCCATGATTAGTGGTCGTTCTTATTGATTTGTGATCGTGTCGGTGTCATGAGCTTAGTGCAATAATACATATTTCTTTTAGACTTGGTGAATTTGTTTCTCTTGTCTACATTACTTAAATCTTGTGGTCCACTAAACTGTTTGTTTACAATAACATTACTCGATTACTTAATCATTATTTTATGATTAAAACCTATGAATTCACTCAACAATTTTATTGACTTTTTAGCATGTTTTATCTCGGGTATATTGCTCGGAGGAAAGCCGCACGAATATGTACTTTAGAGACTCTACAGTTTATACATTTGATAAAACTTCTTTAGAAAATATTGTGTTCTGTAAAATCTTTATCTTATTTACATTCAAAGAAAATTTTAGCTAAACGTTGTTAATGTCTAAACACATGTGTTATTTTTAAAAACTGTTTGGACCTATTTGCAAACTCTGATGTTTTAATGTATCGAATGTGAACATTTTGAAATGTATTTTAAAACGTCTCATTTTGAGGTCGTTTTCTGTGACTTGTACTTCTTGTTCCATGACGTCGCACCCCAATGTTACCTTTCCGCTGCCTGTCGGATTTTAGGGGTGTGACACTTAGGTTATAGTCTAGGCCAATCCACCTAGTTCTCTATAACCTTGGCTCTGATACTAATCTGTCACATCCCGACAATGGCGGAAACTCGGGAATGCAACATAATGATCAATCATAACACAAGGCACAAAATAGAGAAAACTACACTGCATAAACTCCAAGTGCTATGAAGACCATCAACCTTGAACAAACTCAAGTGATGTCCCAAATCGCAACTAAAATCCACAAATCTCTTACATTTATTCATATGCCATCGCAGGGGACCATAACCAAACATAATCCAAAATCTCCAAATACTAAAATTAAACAACAAGCAAGCAAGACTTCAAACGAAATTCCACACGGGATACTTCTAAGTTTGCTATTAATCACCAAACTATTCCTCTTTCACTTCACCTGAAAATGATACTCGAAAACGTCAACAATAATGTTGGTGAGCTCGTAGGTTTGACCTTAAACCCAAAAGTTGTGCCAATATTTCAACAGTGGACAATAGTGCTATATGACAGTGAATATATGCTAACAATCCAAGACATAGCATCCCCGCTAGTCATATCTCAACATCCAATAATAAACCCGGAGTCGCAACTCCCAAATCACTAACGCACCTAAAGGGCCTACCAGCTGGAGCACTATATTAGGGCGAACCACACAGAACCTTGCATGCCAAACACAACACATGTAAGTACCACACAGAACCTTGCATGCCAAACACAACACATGCAAGTACCACACAAAACCTTGCATGCCAAACACAGCACATGCAAGTACCACACAGAACCTTGCATGCCAAACACAGCACATGCAAGTACCACACAGAACCTTGCATGCCAAACACAGCACATGCAAGTACCACACAGAATATTCACATAGCAGTCATAAGCACATAACTTGTCCCAAAAACAAAACCACATTTCACACAGATCAATTCAAAACATTACAAAACACATTTAAGTATCATTTTCCCCCAACGAAAAAACCAGTAAAAGTGAGGCTACGAGAACTCACCTCAAGAAAGTCTTTAGCAACCCAATCTCAATCACACAAGCAAATGCACGACGCCCGCACACGACCTAGTCCAGTTAATGTCCCAATTAATCATCCAATTCCAAAACAATCCTCACGTTTGATGCATAGTGTTTTAGACGCGTTGTACAATTACCCAAAACAGTTTAGTGGTGTGATGGTTGACGACTTAACTCCACAATCATATCAATCTCATTCCCCGATAATACATACTTATACTATTTAGAGAAAATAGATAAGTAATATAAATAAATATTTATAATTAATAATTATAAATATATTTCGACAAGTCCATTCGGTAACCCTTAGACACTTCAAAATAATCATTATACGGTTGAAAATGAAACGTTTACTCATAATAAACACATTAGAGAAGTTTCGAGAAAAATTATATTTTTCGTCTTTTAGTGAATTTATTAAATAAATAAAATAATTAAATATTATTTTATTATTTAAAATCAAAAATCATGTTTTTAAGAAAATTTCTAAGTATAAACTTTTTACGAAATTTCGACATGACCCGTACGTTTATACAACGTTTTCCAAGGTTTCAAACCTTATTTTCAACAATTTTTCACAAATTCGACACTTTTCGACAAAATTCCAAAATCTCAATCTTTAACGCTTACCAACACTTTTTCCCCAAAATATCATTCAATATCACTTCGTAAATACATTTCCACTTTCAAAAGTCCGTCAAAATTCTCATAACTACTAAATATCGCTTATTGGGCTTTAAGGCCCAACAAGGGTCCATTAGGACATTTATAAGTCCAAAATACTATTTAAGTCCAAATACCTAATGGTCCATTTACATATATAAGTATATACTTATATGTAGAAATAATCCGGACCACAATAAGCCCTCCCATTAAGCCGCGGCTCAAATAGACTTATTGGGCCGTGAGTCCATAAACTCCAAAATACGTATATTAAGCTTTAAAATAAGCTATTAAGCTACGTATCGCTTTTGGTTACTACCATAAGCCTCAAAAATAGTCCACAACATACGCTATAACACA
Source organism: Tanacetum coccineum (assembly GCA_026074375.1). Lineage (NCBI taxonomy): Eukaryota > Viridiplantae > Streptophyta > Magnoliopsida > Asterales > Asteraceae > Tanacetum > Tanacetum coccineum. Next base: position 33,525 of record BQNB010020554.1, read on the forward strand.
AAAATAATCAAAATCATTTTCCTAGTGATTTTGTGAATCCATTCGTGGCCTATAAGCCCAAATAAGCCAAGAAATAGCTTAAAGTTAATCCCGAATAAGCCATACAAGCTACTATAAAAAAATAAGCATTCTAGCATCATATATTATTCAAACATCACGACCACAACATCAAAACTACAAAAACCCTCTTTTTCTTTTTCTTTTTACACGAACCAAACACATCTTTTTTTCTTTCGTTTTGCTTCCAAAAATCATTTTTCACAATGATCAACTTGTACAACTAACATCTATGCATCAAAATAAACCCAAAAGGACAAACAAAAGTTAAATTTGAAAACTTACAAGAAAATCTTTAAATTTGTAGATTTCGACACGAACCGGACAACCTAAACATTGTTTAAATGAATAACCAAACACTAGAATCAACCCCAAATATTTTGTCTTCATGTTTTCTTGATCAAACTTCAAAAATTATAAGAGTGTGTGTGCTGTAGGTGCGGACGAACACAAGAGAGAAGGGAGATGATATTTTTTTTTATTTTGAAAATGAACTATGTGTAAAAATGAGGATAAGGAAAGCATCTTATGTACAATTTGGACAAGATTAGCTAAAATTAAGCCACCTTGTCTCCCTAGTCTTCTTTTGACCGGCCATGGTATCCCATGGGGTCTCAGGCCTTTCTTTTCGTGTCGGGATCACTTAAATACTCGTAAAACTTAACCGTAAAATTTACCCCTTAGTTAATTAGCATTTTTATTCACTTTAAAAATACTTTTCCATTAACCTAGAGTATTTACACGATATATTTTTACTTTAGACCCTTCAAAACACATTTAGACATTAACAAACGTGTCGGGCTCGTTTTTCGGCATTTCTTAAAATTCACAGGTCAAACCACCCGGAATACATATAACACAATAATACCATCCAAAAGGGATTATTAATCACAATAAACCTTAAATCATCACATATCTCATAAAATCACCACCATTAACACGGCACAAAATCTGAATAAATTAACAACAGTCAAATAGTCAAAGGACTATAAATAAAATATTCAGAACACAAAAAGGGCAAAGGTTACACAAGCCGAGACAAGACCTACTCGAACAAGAACTCAGCCATCAAGATTCAAAGATTTCATTGTACAAGTTCCCCATTCGGTCAAACACTCGACATCAACATCCAATCAAGTCGCCTCTACGATATGCCACATAATCTCTAACCGCTAGCATAATGGTGGTTGTTCTAATCTATGTGGACGACATCATTATTACCGAAAATTGTCTCAACAAGATTCAAGAAATCAAGAAGCAACTTGACAAAGAATTTAGTGTCAAAGATCTTGGTCCATTAAAATACTTTCTCGGGATAGAGGTAGCCAAAACAAGCAATGTTCTAGTTCTAAGCCAACGAAAGTATACATTGGACATTTTAAAGGATAATGGGAAATTAGGTTACAAACCGAGTTCCTTTCCCATTGAAGGTTTGAAACTAGACAAAGGTGAAAATGAACCAAGTATTGATGCGAGTCAATATTGTCGTTTGATTGGCCGGCTTCTGTACCTTCAAGCCACACGACCAAATATTACCTATTTTGTCAATGTCTTAAGCCAGTTTGTGGCCGATCCAAGAAACAACCATTTGGAGGCAGCGAATCGTGTATTTAAGTACTTAAAGGCCACACCGGGCCAAGGTATCCTACTCTCTCGGGCAGGGGATCCTGTTTTAACCGCTTATTGTGAATCTGACTGGTTAGGATGTTCCTTTACAAGACGTTCGCGTACCGGTTATTTTCTCTTACTAGGCGGGACTCCCATCTTTTGGAAAACCAAGAAACAGTCTATTGTCTCGCGATCTTTAGCCGAAACCAAATACAGAGCTATGGCTTCCACGGTCAGTGAAGTTATTTGGGTTTGTTGGTTGCTTAGTGAACTACAAGTTGACATTTCGTTGCCCACAACCTTATTTTATGATAATTAAGCAGCTCGTCATATAGCTAACAATCCGGTTTTTCACTAGAGAACTAAGCACGTCGAGATTGACTGTTATTTTGTTCGAGAACGAGTTGAATCCAAGGAGATAATTCCCATGCATATCAGTAGCAAAATCCAAATGGCAGACTTGTTAACAAAAGGGCTAGCAACACAACAACTTCAGTTTCTTTTTGGCAAGATTAGCATTGCAAATTTGCATGCTTCATCTTGAGGGGGAATAAAGGATATTTTTTTTATTGTTATCATTGATTGATATCCTCTATATTTAGAGGAGTTATTTACGGGTGATTGCTATCTTCTCTATATTTAGAGGTCATGGCATCCCTATTTAATCTATTGTATTTTTTGAATGAATCAATAAAACACATCTTTCTCTTGTAAAATCCTATATTATCTTACTTTAAACCTCTCATCACGATAATCAAAATAGCAGCAAACTAAAAAGCAAGTTATAATGTATATAACATAAGCATATAACGATTCCTTTAATTTTTTATCGAAAAAACAAAACCCGTATATCGCACGGGTCGTAATGCCTCGTTAAGAATAAATAATCAAATAGCACTATCTTAAATAATCCAATAGTCAAATTATGTTAAATTAGTGAACTTACAATAATAGAATTTTTTTTTTTGAACGGCGACTTTTATTAAGAAAAACTAGCAAGGAGCTAGAAATTACAAAGAAACAAGAGACGGGTTTTTATACCAATCGTCCCAGCTAAACAAAGTATTGCATCTATACCGACACCAGTAATAAGAACTACAAATAATCTCATCAAAAAACGTCTCCTTAGATTTGGGCTTGGCCTCGAACATCTTCTTATTACGAAAATTCCATAGAAGCCACCACATCACAAAATAAATACCTTGGAACATGCTTTTATTCTTCTTCGAGGTTTTACATTGATCGCCGATCCATGACCTCCTTTCTCCGTAAGAGTTAAATCAATAATAGCACGTACCCACCAATGCGAATTTATTAATTTAGAATTTCTTTGCCGTGTTACAAGCGATGAACAATGACATTGGGGTGGGTTTTCAATCCCGACATCACAATTCACAAATGTATAGATGACTCAAATTTCTTTCCACGTCTGGGAAAATGTTTAAATCTAGTAGGTAAGGAGTCGTCATTACTTTCCAAAGCGAATGTGTTTCACTTTGTTGGGAACATATCGAATCCAACCCCCATAGTCTTTAGAATCACCTTACGGAAGTAATCGCGAATCTATCATGTTTCTTGACGAAGCCACCGGTATAACCACCAGAATTGGTCAATGTCCAAGACCATGATCAGGAGACTGAGTAAGCCCACAGGGTTAATCACTTGCGCTAACTCATTCAACTTGGCGTGAGTCCAAGCCCTCCTTTCGGATGTCTACGAAGACGACATGGTAAAGGACTAGGATGCGCAAGTTTTGACCTACTGTAATTTGTTTGTGTTTCGAGAGCATACGCTTCTAGGAATCTATTCTTAAGCATTGCCCCCTTCAACACCACACGTCCATCCCAGAATAGAGTCGAAACGGGCCATTCCAAAGTTTATTCTTAATGAACATAAAAGCAGGTTTATACCCTTTTCATCAAGCCTCCTAACCTCTTTAAAATAATATTTATCCAACATGAATTAGATCCTTTTACCCGAAATCTAATCAATCTATCCATTGGCTCCGTGTATTGACTTGATTACACGGAGACCAAAGCGTCAGGCTCATGGCTAAAAATCTCCAAACCCATTTAAATATCCAATCCTTATTAAGAGCTTAAAGACTAAAAATACCTAGACCACCGTTTCTTTAGGAATCAAGAGCCTTTCTTCCATTGAAACCCACGAAGCTTTTTACCACCGAACTCTCATGGACCATTGATGAATTTCTTCGAAGATGATTCCAGAATTTGGAATGACTCCTGCAGGAAACTTTAACATTTGAATGTGGAAAATAGGCCGAGCCAAGTACTGATTTGATTAACATGAGCCTGCCCTCCAATCGATAACAATTTTCATCATTCCATCTTGATAGACGTCTTCTAATTCTATCAATAATGTCCATCCAAGATTGAATTTTATTCATAGTCCCCTCCAACATAAGAACAAGATATAAAAAAGGAGCTTTAAGAACAAGACAGCGTAATTTGGGTCGCCGCACCACGAGATGACTTTACACATTATAAACTTCAAGCCATGATTTTGCTTTTGTACATATTGATTTTTAAACTGAAACTTATGAAAACAATCAAGAACATGGATAGAGAAGTTATATTCTTTGCTCCATTCACCTATAAATACCGCATCCCCCGCTTCATCCGCCATAGAACATGTGCAGAAGATTAACCAAACCACCAACATCGATACCATGGAAACATTCCCGCATCAACCACTCTTTGAATTGAAATAATGAGAGATTTCCATGATAATAAGGAATAAAAAGGAGATAACGGATCCTCCTTGTGTAAGACCTACTACTAAATTGAAACCTCTTCGGTTGGACTTCCATTGATTATGATAGAACTCTTTCGAAGAATGAAGACAACAGTGAATCCTTTTTCACCATTTATCCCCCATAACCAAACTTGCCTAAAACATCATCAAGAAAATCCCACCTTACCGAGTCATATGCTTTTTCAAAGTCCACTTTGAAAAGAAGAGTTTGTTTTTTCTTCTTCTTACACCAAGACATGACTTCATTTAAAATAAAAGGCCCATCAAGAATTTGCCTATCTTTAATGAAAGCCGATTGAACTCTTCATTAATTTATTCCACCCAAGACATCAACAAGGACGTTTAGTTAAAGATCTTAGCAATGATTTTTAATATATGCTACCAATGAGGCTAAATCGGTCTTAAAATACGTAACAAGGATTAGCATCCGGGTGTATTTTCGGAATTAAGGCAATGAAAGATGAATTACACCCTTTGGCGTAAATCAGAATAAATTTAAAAAAATACCTCACCGCTTCACAATCTCCATATCCAAAGATGCCAAAATGTCTGAAAAATAAACAATCGTAGAATCCATCCGGACCCGGGGCTTTGTCGGTACCACATTCCCAAACCGATTTCTTAATTTCATCATTAGAAACCTCCCTCTCCATATGATCACTTTGCTCATGAGAAATGATTAGGAAAGTCAAGACTAATAGAAGCAGTAGGTTTGTCCGGCTTACCAAAACGATTGGCAAAATGGTCGAAGAACTCTTTCTTGACATCATTCGGGTTTTCAATCCAATTACCATCAACCATAACCCCCCTAATATTTTGAATATTACGCCTTTTGTTTATGATACCATGAAAAAAACCGGAATTCTCATCTCCTTCTACCGCCCATTTAATTTTAGCCTTTTGTGCCCTTTCCGTCGATCTAAATTATCTATCTTTTGGATTTCGATGAGGAATAGCTAAGCTGGGAGGAATGACCAGCTCTTCATTCCCAAAGCCTCTATCACTATCCAGATCATTTCCTCCAATGTTTTTAAGTCTCGCTGATCGTTTTTTCCGGGGTCCCCGAATTATTCTTATTCCAACACGAATCTGATTTCTTAAGATTTCTAGTTTATTCATCAACTTAGAAGAGCATTATTTCCACCATAGGACTGTTTTTCCAAGTGTTCTCCACAATGTGTTATTAAATCCATCCATCTCAAGCCAATGATGGAAAAAAAACGAAATGGAGTAGAGGCATAATCGTAACCATTTCTTTAAGAAGAATTTGTTAGGACCGATGAGTTCCGACAAGAATCTCTCCAATGTAACAGGCTTTAATGTTCGGGCTTCCACAATAACACTCTCCGAAACCAAGAATCTATCTAAACTTGCTAATCTTTGTTTGCGGTCCTAATGACACCAAGTAAAGCGGACATCCACTAAGTTAACTTCAACCAATCCCGAATCCAAAATAAAGAATTAAAATCTATGAGCACCATGTGGATTAAAATGAGTTCGAATCTATCAGATTTGACACGAACTCTCATTAAATCACCCATGATAAAACATCCCCTTCCAATTATTACCTCGAAACGAAGAAAATCCCAAGAGCTTGTTTTCTTTTACCCTCTTGTTTATCAAGGAGCATAACACACCTAAATATATCACATATTCTTTCCCGTTAACCTCCACTTACCTTCTCAGTAACTCCACAAATTAATCAGACACCGTCACACTGTTTTTGCAAAATGAATTAGGTATACCATACGCAATGGATACCTCACGGAATTTCACAACCGCACTTCACTATACACATAATCAAAAACCGAATTCCACCCAACACTGTTTCACACAGATGTCTCAATCTTTTCCATTTTTGTTTCTTGTATAACTATAAAATTTAACCATTATTTTTGATATAAGATCTTTAACCAATCTTTCTTGGCCTTTTGGAAGGCATTGTATATTTAAAGATAGAAAATTCATCTATAATCTTCTTTCCTCTCCTTGGGTTCCATTGAGTTCTTCCAAAATTTCGCTATGACTCCTTCCATTGTTGAATCCATAACATGTCCCTACTTTTATGCACATCTTCAAGTAAAACCCACCATGGATTCCACCTGTTCGAGGAATTTTAGAAACCTTGAAGTGACCGCTGATATAGAAACCATTAGCACTACCTTTCAATTTTCAACTCATAGCCTCACTGAATTCATCATTCTGGGTCATACCTTCTTCTCTGATGTGTTCATTTTACAATTTGTCGTCAAAAGGTGTGAACCTGGTGGATTGCTTCAAACTATCTTCAGAATTGGTATCCTTATCATCCTATTTATTTCTGACGCTAAGTAGAGATATTAATTAAATGGGTCTTCCGAACTTCCTTTTTCTTTTTCGAAAATTTACATCCACTAATGATTATTTTACAGCTCCTCCATCTTCAAATAAGACTCAGGTACTATCTCACCATCCACTATGTTCATCCTTTCCCCCCCCCCGATTCCGTCTTTTTAAACTTCACTTCCTCATCCCCCCATGGAGATTATCATCTTCACTTTCGTATTCATTGTGAATTCCGGGACCCAACTTGAGTTCTTTAGTCTCTAAATCCAATACATCTTACCTCGGTGAGTGATTTTAAAATTCTCTGATACTATTTCCTGCCTTCAAATAAACACAAAGTCTTTTAGAATGAAAACAAGTCTCATCCTGATCATCCACATCGAGCAATTTTCCCCACTTTTCAGCAATTCTAGTAAATGTATTATTTGTCCATAACTTGAAAGGAACACCTTCCACTTCGACCCACGCAATCCCTTTACAATCAACCTCGAATTCGTTTGTTAAGCCTTTATAACCTGAGAAAACCATGACATGACACTAACACATTTTTTGAATTTTTCCATTGATTCCAGTGATTTGAATTCCAACATAACCCATTGTTCTCCCATATATTTGATAACAATATCGGAAAAGCCTTCATTCCCCAAAGCCATTTTCAGATTGGCTAGAGAAGCAAAAACTTTTACCCTTCCAAAAAGAGCATTATCAACATTCATAGACATAACACATTCATCTCCCAAAACTATCGATGGTTCTGAAATCTTACCAACCAACTTCGTCTTTGTATCCCCATTTAACACACCCCTGTAAGATTTTCATTACCTAAACTCCCACTCAGGTTTGGTTTAACAGGAAGGAAGTAGGAGTAACATTTGGCTTTTATTACCCTCTCCTCTCCTATGTTCTTAACCATTAGTGGTCTTTGCGAATATAGAGCGATATTGCATGGAGTCTAAACACGACCAATCCAAACGTACAGAGATTATTAACAAGTCTTTCTTCCACTGAATACTTTATGAATTTGACAATTCCAAACCTTTTTCCGTACTTTGATTTCTTGACGGGAATGTAAGATTCACCAAATGACCGTTAATTGCTTGCTACGCTAGAAATAGACTCCTTGGCCGATACATTTATCGGAAATTCGTACATAGACAGATGTTGAAATCACTATTAAACATCGTCCTCTTTGGTTTGTATCTTCCCATTGAACACACCAAAACTAAATTGCCTAAACAAAAAACACCTTTGGATCGAAGAGAGCTCTAAAAAACAATTACTTCTAAAAACCGAACGATAAAATGTCCTACCTTTAATGTCCCACTTTTGTTGTCCCGCCTCTGGTGTCCCACCACAAGGATGTACCACCTATGACGTCCCAACTATAGTGTCCCATCTATGATATTCCATTCGGATCATCTATCAAGGATTCAAAAATATATATTTTTTTTTTATTGAAGGGATTTCTGGAGATTAATGAATGATTATTATGATGAATAGATGAAGGATTGAAGGATTGAAAATGGATCTAAGACAAATTGTATTTTGTAAGAGGCTAATCTTGCGAAACCCTTTAGATCCAAACCCTAGATCCAAAAGATGATTTGTGTGTGTGTGTCTTACAATAATAGAATTAAGCGTGTACTTGAATCGTTTTAATAATATTTTAAGAAAAACTTATGAATCACGTTTCACTATCTGTTTTATCTCTTCAAATACTCGCGGAAAACGTTTCACCAACGACCATTATGTATTAATAAAAAACAATGTTTTAAAACCCGGTTTTTTAATTTATCCGGTTTACTAGCCAGTTCAACGGGTCACCGGTTCAATCGGTTGAACCGCCGAGTCAAACTGGTTTTATACATTTGTATACTTTTTTTATATATTGCTGTATAATCATATTATTTATCTTACGTTTAATTAAACCTATGAAATATATTAAGTCTGTACTGACTCTTTAATTTTTAAGTTCTATGGGTATGTTTGGCAAAAGTAATGTTGCTGGAACTGGAGATGGAGCTGTAGATGGAGATGGTGATGGAGATTATGAAAAGAGATTATTTTTATAAGCTGCATGAAGTACCATTTGATTTTAAGAGATTATGGAAGATTTTTTTTTATAATCTCTTATAATTTTGTCTACCAAACGAAGCTTATATTTTAAGTAGCTTCTTTTTCAAAAAAATAAGCATGATCTCTTGACAATCTTGTGTACCAAACATGCCCTATATCTATAAAATTATAGAAATATGCATAAACAAGCAACTTATAATTATAAGTTATAATATACTATAATAAGACAATATTAGTTGGTGTTTTAAGTTAGATTTAACAAAATTTTAACTAACATTAGTCATCACCAGTTCAAATTGTCAATTAAACTTTAAAAAGATTATGAAAAAAAACTTTTCTTTGATTTTTTTTAAATAAGTCATGACCCGGCCGATTTGATCAAACCGGGTCAATAAAAAACCGGCCCTTCAATCCGATTAAGAAACAAGCAAAAACCTGGTCACATCCGGCCTGATCTCCGAGCCGGTTTATGGTTCAACCGGCCGGATCAACCCGAATATTAAAAAATTGATTAAAAAGTTAAGGATAAAGATTCGCCTCTTACGATGCTTTCAGAGAGATCATGTTTATGTGTATTATGTGAGCCAATATCATAGGTGGACCCATAATTTTATTTGAAAAGAAAACATCTATCAATTTTATTAACAACCTAGAGCATTAGGTACAGTTTAAGCCTTGGGGTGGTGCCATTAATGTGTCACCTCATAACTTTTCCTCATTACACCAATTTATCATGACTCTAAAACATTTACTCCCTCGTATAAAAGTGATGCCATAGGTAAAAATAGTATCACGAGTCAACACAAATCCTATTAAAACACAAATAAACACAAATTTTTAAAAAAAATTGGATGGTCATAGCGTGGGCTGGTGTTCTTAGCATCAAAGACGATGATACGATGTCCGGTATAATTGTTGGTGTCATAGCTTACACTGGTGCGATGACTTGAAGTCATTAGCCCACTGTACCTTATGCTCTTAACATGACCTACAGAGTATCATTTTGAAACAATTACTCCCTCCGTCCCAAAATTATTGTGCCCCGACAAAAAACACACAGTTTAATAAAAGTGCATTTATTACTGCTTTCTCTTTCTTACTTTTTGACAGAATGACAGTTTTACCCTTAGCTAATTAATTAAAGTCTTCCTTAAAGTTTGTAATAATAATTTCAAACAAGGGTAATATAGTAAACTTGATGAAACTTCCATATCTATTTTTAGTAGTGGACAATTAAATTGGGACATCCCCAAAAAGAAACGTAGACAATAAAAATGAGACGTAGGGAGTATAAAGGATTTTGATCCAAAAGTTAATCATCAAAATGAAGCCATATATTTCCCCGTAAAAATGGTCAACCTAGCTTGTTTATTGCATATGCTTGTTCTTTAAATTTGTTATTTAATTAAGAAGAATACTAAAACCATAAAAGTTTTAAAAAATTTCACACAATGATGTATCATGTATATATGTGGATGCATATAAGAGAGATAAGTCAAAAGTAAACTTGAGAGTGCAATTAACTTTATGACACATCATTTTGTGAAATTTTTTGTGTAAATTCTTTTGTGGTTCTAACATTCTTCTTTAATCAAAATTATCATATAAGTAATGTAATTTAATTGATTTCTTTTTTCAAACTTTAGTATTTTAAAAGCGCAAAGGTTATAACTCAAGCCATAAGAGAGCTGGATGACTTGTGTGATTGGTTCGTTATTCACTACTTTGGGTATCACTGGCGCCGTCATAGGGTACAGGCCGTGGCGCCATTGGTACCCTCGTCGGTTGAATCACATTGCGTTTTTCATTTTTTTTTCTTTTCAAATTTTGAATTAAGAGGAGCGTGTAGTAACGATAATAATTCAAAAATACTTATTTTTCATCTATAAATACTCACTTTTATCAAACACATTATATATAATCAATTCAAATAAAAAAAATAACTACACTTTCATATCTCCTTCAAAAAATGTCTTAACAAAATAATGATTGGTTACTTAACAATCTCTTCAATACCTCTTCTTCATCCGCTAATTTGGACTCGACATCATCCGCAACACCGTCATCCGCCCATATGTCTCAATGCCCCGACCAAATGTATCAATATCCCAGTCATTCTTTTCAATATCCCAACAATTCTACTCAATATCCTGACCATTCTTCTCAATACCCCGCCCATTTGTCTAAAAACCCAACGCCTTCTTACCCACCACAATATGTAAACCCGATGCCATATTTTTCACAACCGCCGTACGCATCACCAATGAACCAAGATCAATATAATCAAATGGCGTACGCACAATACCAACAACAACAACAATTTAATCAAATGAATCTCGATACTTCTTCACAACCACCACAACAACATTTACGTGAAACGCCACCAAACTCACCACAACACTCACCGACACAAGCTTCACAGTCCGAATCCTCTCCGTCGGAAAAGTAAAAGCAACGAGAGGCAAAGGACGAAAACCCCGACCGAAGAAAACCGACGTCACACATACCCGATGGACACGTGAAGAAGAAAAACTTTTGGCCGAAACATATGTACAAATTTCGGAAGACCCACGTACCGGCATTTACCAAACTAATAAGAAGTTTTGGGGTAAAGTTGTTAGTGAATACAACGATCAAGCAACCGTCCAACGTACAAATGATATGATTACGGGAAAGTAGACAACTTTGTCACGTGATTGCAACAAATTCGTCGCGATTGTCGACGAACATGCACGGTTGAGTGGTGAAAACGACTCACCGTGGCTTGCTCGTTGTAGAGACGTTTTTCGATAGTTGGGGGTTTGCGTTTGTCCACTATGAAGCGCAAGATGTTTTGAAAAATCACCACAAATGGCGTGGTGTCAAAGTCGTTGTTCCCGGAACACGTGTTCGTACCGCCGAGGACAGTGAAGAGCCGAACGAGCTATTTCGAGGCGACACAATACCACGTCCTCACGGCAAGCCAAGGCCTAGCAAGAGTCTAAAATCCGATTTGTCCTAATCCGCGGGATCATCTTTGACGGGAGGAGAAGCTTTCTAGGAAATGGTCCAAGAAGAATTAAGGATTGAACGTGAATTTTTTTTGATATTCTCGATGCACAAAAAAAGTTCAAGGAATTGAAGTTTCTTAATTTTAATACCGAAGGGATGAGGCCGGAAGATGCGGCTAATATCAAAAAACTCAAAGACGAGATCCTAGCAAAATACTTTGGCTTATCCTAGTTTTTATTATCTGTTGTATCGTAGGTTTTAATATTTGTCGTATTTTTATTTCGTTTGGTATCGTATTGTATTTGTACTTCGTTTCGTATTTTTAATATATCGTATTTTGATTTTAGTTTATATTGTGTTAAACTTTTAAAATCATCATGCCAAGTGTCATACACATCTACTCTCTCGTCATTCTTCACCAATTAACTTTTAAAATCCACTAATCATAAGTTTAGGTCTATTTTTGGATCTTAGTTTTAGGCATACATTTTATTATCCTAAAATAAATACGTAAGTCATGCAAATGAAATTTCTTTCTTGAAAATTATTGTGCTTCCACTCCTTTCAAAAAGGGAAATAATGAGAACTTTAATACGGTAGATAATTTATCATCTTTATGCGCCTTGAATTGATTGGTAACGCGTTTGAGAAAAATGATGATTACCAAGAAATGGACCAAAAGAGAGCCCACTAAAATAGTTGTATAGTAGTTAATATAATGACCTTCACCACTTTGAACCAGCCGTTAATTAATTATATGTTCACAAAAACTTTTGTACGTGGACTACATGAATTAGCTGAATCAATATAATAATAATATCTTTAACTAATCAATGTGTTTAGCGTTATGAATATGTTAATTAAGTAGTGACAGATAGGATACGTTTTGAGGACAGTGACGTGTTGAGTTTTTATAGAGCATGTAGTGTGTTGAACGTGCTCATGTCTGGCTAAATATATAGGGTTTTTCTAACATGTGTCCCAGAGGCACATGTTAACAAGCCCCACAGTTAATGATTAATAACAATAACTACTGGCCAATCACGCTGTGACACACAGCCTGTGTTTCCACCTTAACATGTGACACATGTTAGAAAAACCCATATATGAGAGAGTTTATAATGTTTTTAAAGCAGTGATTTAAGTGAAGAAGGATCTAGCTATCTAGCTAGGGCAACGACTTTAATGGCTCGACCAGTGGTGCTCCTAGCGCTGGTCGTACTGGTTAATCTCGTGTTGTTGGTTCAATCATCGGTCTTTAATCGAACATCATTTCCTCCTGATTTTGTATTTGGAGCTGCATCATCAGCTTACCAAGTAAACTTATATTAGTTTTGATCCAATCTGGTTCTCTTTAAATTGATATAATACTTATTATTAGTAGTCGGGCCGGTTAATAGTGAACGTTTTTCGATTTGTGTAGTATGAAGGTGCACCATTTGATGATGGAAAGGGACCAAGTATTTGGGATACATTTGCTCATCAGTTTCCAGGTTTTCTTCTATCTATATATATTTGCATCTTAATATTTTTTGATATCTCAAGGTTACAATGATTACTTTTATCATATTGAGCTTCAACATTCGTTAAGACATATTGCATATATTATCAAAAACTATTTCCAATATATGAAAATTTGAAACATATATATAAACTTTGATAAAAGATAATATAATGAATCCAAATATATACTCATTGTATTTGCAGGAAAGATAACAAACGGGGATAATGGTGATGTAGGCGATGACTTTTATCATCGTTACAAGGTATGGCAAGTTATTGTTTTTTATATACTCATTTTGAACGATCATATAATATCAAAAGGCTCAGGCAGGATAGGATATAGATCAAACTATTTTGCATGACGTATGCAAAACCTTGTTGAACAAAGTTACATAATCCTTTAGCCATTTTGTGTGCAAAAAAAGAATATCAGTTTATTCTGAGTAGTCTGATACTATCATTAGTTTTGAGACACAAAAATGTAGTTATACTTAGGGAGTTTGAATGTACATTACAGTGTGTGGTGTGATGTTGCTGATAGGGTATTAAACGTTTTATACTTAGATTATTAATTATTGTTTTCTTATGAAATAATTTTCGTTAAATGACAAAATAAATGTGCCTTTTATGCGGTGTTTGTTTTTGCAAAAAAATTTCTCACCGCCTCTGACGTCTTACCAGTCAGACACGGTCAGACGTCGGGCTTGTTTGTTTTTTTCCAACTTAGTCAGACTTGCCCCGGGTGCAGAGAAGCAGGAATATATTTATTGAGTTGCGTAACGGTAAGTTGGATTTGGGTTTGTCTGATTGCCTCCTTACTCTTGTGCTGTTGCGCTTGATGGTGTCTACACTCTTTGTTGCTGTTGGGTCTTTGTTTTTTTTTTTCTTTGAAGTAAGGTGTGCATGTTATTGTTTATGAAGAGAGTGTATGTGTGTAGGGGAGGAGTAAGATAATATATTAAAGAAAACATGTGAATCTTGTCAGTAATACTGTATATGACTAGTTGGACTTTGTTGGTTTAAAAATAAAATATTATGTGATATTTTACGAGTGGTTTATGTTTCCTTTTTGTTTTTAAGTGACTTTTGATCACTTTTAAATGCAGATGTTTTTGTTTAAATTCTTTCTTAAAACTGATTCGATGAAGATTTATTTTTCGTAATAGTTTTGATGTTAGTTGGGTATTGATGTCTTATAACTTTGAACAGTAATGTAATTCGATTTTGTAGTTGAACGAATTAGAATTGATCCTGGAGTGTTTGTGCGGGCTCGGACCTTAGATCCGAGTTGTTTTAGATGATGATTGGTTGACGTTGGTTGTCGAAATGACTGGGGGTCTGTTTTATATTCATTGACTTGGGCTTTCATTTTTTTTTTTCATGTTAACGCTCATCGGTTAACTGTTTAGTTAAATTAAACTTTTAAGTGTTTATTTATATTTTGAGTAATATTTTTTTTTTAACTTATTATGAAAGTCTTGCTAAAAAAACTTATTATGAAAGTTTATCAAATGCATATTGTGTGATTTAAAGGTGTTATTATCTATACACAATTGGTTAAGTGACACATAAAGTTTGGTTCACTTATTTTTTACAATACCTGTGATTGGTGACCAATAAAGTCTCGTCATCTACTGCTTAAAAGAAACGCAAATACAAATTGTCGAAATAGTGACCAAATAAAAAGTCGTCACTGAATTTTCGTCACTAAATACACTTTTTCTTGTAGTGGAAGTGATAAAACAAGAGATACGAAAAGACAAATTATGCTTAAATTTTAACAGATTAGCAACTTATAATAATAAAAATTTAACCGATTAGCAACTTATTTAAATCATCGTATTGTTGCGGTTTAATATATACACAAAAAATGGACAATTAAAATCCTTTAAACAATTATTAAAACACAAACAACATCATTTCATTCATATTCAGACTTTATAATTGTCTCTTACCAGTAAGATGTAGTAGTCAGATTCAAACCCAAAACATCTTAATGAAACAAACATGCCCTAATTAAAATATTTAATTAGTTTACTCTCATCATTAGGGCATCTACTATGGTAGTTTATAAAAAGATTTAAAAGTGATGAATAGATTTATGTTTTATTTCATCTATAGTGGAGTGTCATTTCATGTCTAGGTGGCATGAAGATGTCCTAATTCTTGAACCTCTTCATAATTTCAAAACATTTAATGCATATGTTATGTAAATCATTTTATGAAGTTGTAAAGGTTTACACCATAGTGAAGATATGTTTACAAGTCAAAAGGTTTAAAGATAATTGATGTGACATTTTATAAACCTTTTGAAAAGATTTATCATAGTGGATGCTCTTAAGTGATAATGAACCCTTAGTTTACTCTCATTATTTAATGTATACTTGTTCAAAAAAATATTTAATCAGTGTATTAAAATCGTTTGTTGGCTTCCGTAGGTTTAGTTTTTAAAGACCCCAATAATTTGTTATATAAAAACTAACAGGGTACCCACGCGTTGCGGCGACAGGTACCCTGAAATAAAAAATTTCGACGAAAAATGTTTTTTAATTTATTATTTTTTTGTCACGATAAATTTATAAAAGTTAATAATTCGATATCGTATATTTTAACTCTTTAACCAATGTTTTTCATTATACAATTGTGACAATAAATATTTTACTGGGCAATGTTTTTCCCTTCTTTAATATGACTTTTTGATTTATATAAAATTAAACTTTATAATTATGTGTTCAAAAATTCATTTTTTTTATTTGCTTGAGTTATAATTAAAATACAGTAATAAATTGGTAACTTGCCTAGTTTGTATCATGTGTTATATTAGTTGTGCGTTTGAGTAATGATGTATTTTTAATATTAGTATTAATTATATGTGTTGAATTAATGTACGAGTGCATTTAATAGTTGTAAACAAAGCTTTAAATTTTGTAATGCTTAAAATTAAGTTTTAATTGTGCATTATAATATTGTATAAGGGGGATTATTTGCACACTCTTCAAATTGATTGGCACACTCAAAAGTATTATGTGTTGACATTTATACCCTTAGATCACCATTACTCATGTTCACCACTACAAGGGTATAAATGTCAACATACAACACTTTTGAGTAAAGAGTGTGCAATCACCTCCCATTATATAATATGCTATTTAAGTTGAAATACTTAAATTTGTTAAGAAATTTAATGAAGAAAAAGAGTCATTTTTGCTTTACATGTAGTATAGACAGTGTTTTGAAACCCGGTTCGACCCGGCCGGGTCAACCGGTTGAACCGGTTCCGGCCGAAAAAACGGGTCAAATTAAACCGGGTTTCATATTTTCGAAACCCGGTTTGACCCGCCGGGTTTGACCGGGTTTGGAGTGACCCGGGTCAACCCGGGTCATGAGACCCGACCGGGTTTCGGTTTTTTCGTATTTTTTTTATAAATAAAACATGTTAATTGTATATATTTGCGACGTAATTTTAATTTTACATGTTATATTTGTTAATAAATAGTCTTTAGGCTTAATATATTAAATATTTCATGATTTATATACATAATTTCTTTCTAATTATTGAAAATATATATATATATATATTTCGGAAAACCGGGTTGACCCGGCGGTCCAACCGGTTGAACCGGTAACCCGGTGACCCGGTGACTCGACCGGGTCGATTCAAAACCCGGTTTTCAAAACATTGAGTATAGATATCAAAGTGGGTAGGGTTAGTTTTGTAATATGAATTGCCTTTTGGAGAAATAAGTAACGAATTCAATCCTTTGGTTAACATGACATATACTCATTGTTTGAGGCTTATATTTTAGGGAAGGATTGTTTGCATTCAAAAGAAGTGCATGTATGGGGATAAAGTTTTCTAGCTAATTTAAACATTCTGAAGAATTTTATATATTTAATTCTGCTGAAGAGAATAGTTATTTTTTTATTTTTAAAGTAAAGAAATGAATTGAGATATAATGCCGTAACATGTCTTCATCTCAAGTAGTCATTTGTCATATTTATAACTGTCTATCTCGATCTCTGTACATACACTATACATAGATACGTGTTGTAAGCATATACATATACGTGAAATACACATATAATATTGATATTCGTTCTATAACTTAAGGATTTTTGTGAATCTTTGTTATATGAAATCAATATATTTGTTGTTGATTAATCGGGTGCCAAAACGTGATCATGTGTTAAAACTTTTTGTTTGTTATAGTTATTCCAAATAGACATATTGTATAGTCGCGATAATTGAATGTTACTGAAAATTCTGATAGAAAATGACTCGCGACAAAACTCGAGATTAATCTTGTTTTTAAGAGAAGGCCGATCATATTAGCTTGGTGCCTGTGTTTTTGTGTGTCTCGTTAGTGTTTCATTATTATTGCCTTTTTAAAAAAGATTTGGTTAATAATAGTTTTCGGACACATCCAGTGACTTCCACTACTAGAAAATGTGTCAATATAACGAAAATTTTGCAACAACAATGAAGTCATTGCCAAGTTCACACATTGGTCCATATTTTTGGTTTATTAGTAGCAGGTTCGGATAATTTAGAATAATCGAAAATTGAAAAGAGAAATGCTAGATTCACTCACAACTCACATAAAAACTTCCACATGTACATGTGGCATGTAACTTACACCAATCACATTCCATCAAATTTTCTCTTTCTTTTTTTTACTACCTATACATGTTTGACACATAAGGGTGTGAAATTATTATGTGTAAAATGGATGTGGATTTAGCATTTCTCAATTAGAAATACCTATCTGATATGTGTATTCTTGTTAAAAGTAATTTGGTAACGACTTGAAATTGTTGCTCTTTTTGTTACCCTCATTGGCTCATTGCTAGAATTCTGATTTAGCAACGATTTATTGATAACCAAAAATATAGCAGACTTATAAGTTGGTCGCAAAATAGCAACGACCAGACACATTTACCAACGATATGCGGGTTAGCAATGGGGTGTATAGCAACTAACCTGTTTCGTTGGTAATGTGGTTGCTATAAGTTATTAGCGACGAAATTGGACCATATTGCAACGACTTACGTCCGTTGCTATTGGCAGAGTTTCTGGTAGTGAGATTTACTTTAGATCTTCTGTTCACATGAGGGTCGAGCTTGCACCAATGCTCATGGATGACCTTAGGGTGCGTTTGGTATATTATCCGGAATCGCTAACGGTATGACTTTGATTAAAGAGGTGTAAGGGATTGAGGATATTAATTCCATTCATTTTGTTTGGTATAAAATTATAGGTATAACTATCATATTAAGTAGGGCTCATTTAAGGTGTACAATTCTATTAGTTTTGTAGGGAAAATAATAAAAAATGTGAGCCCCATAAGAATTGTAAACAAAAACACCCTTTCTCCATGGTTTAGATCTATGATTGTTTGAATCATAGATTAGGAATGAAGCTTCAACCAAACATTTAATATAACAATCATTGTCATTGTTTGATTCTCATACCTTTCAAACAAACGTACCCTTAGACTCTCTGTCTATAATGTTAACTTTCGTTGGATAACAACCTGTGATTGACAAAAAAAATATATACGTCAAGGTCAGTACGTTTGCGTATATTCATTCACTTTCCTATAGTTTATAATTGAAATGTGTAACATAAAATTAACACTAAAAGAACTATCGTACTGTAATTAATAGGCCAAACATCCACAAACATAAAAGGAATGCTACGTATTTTGCATATTTTATGCTTGTTCTTTTGTGTCTTGTCGATCATACTATCATTTACGTAGTTGAGCGCCTTAAGGAACATACATTACACGCTTACTATTTGAACAACTGGACATGAACTCAAAACCTTGTTCGTTTAGCTGTTCTTCTTCCTTTGTTTGTGCAAGCGCAGAGATCAAAGTATTATCTCACTCGTGGATTCTCTATAGGCTAGATAAACCGATTATCGGTTGGTTAGATTGAATAGTTAATCCTTATTCTCTTGTAACTTAATTGTCTGTTCGTTTCCTTTATCTTTTCTTTACTCTAGCATGCCATTCAGAGAAAAAGTTGAACCTGAATGAATGGACATGAAGAAGCTCATTTGTGTTCCTTTTTGGATCCACAAAACTTAATTAAATCTCTACCTTTTCTTTCATCTCTAATTTCTATCGTTGCCTATTTGTCCCCCAACGATAATTCTATATTTTGAATTCTAAGTCCCTTTGTTATATTTAGTGAAAAAAGGATTAATTTTTATTATTGGCAATTGGCAATGCAACAGGATGATGTAAAACTGATGGATTATATAGGCCTCGACGCTTTCAGATTCTCCATCTCTTGGCCTCGAGTGTTGCCTCGTAAGTAACTGCGAGGTTCTATGATCAATGTGACTAACTAGCTTTGGTTGTTTATTCTTGAAATTAACAAAACCTTGTAACATTTTAAACAATTTGATCTGTTCTGAGATCAGGTGGAAAATTAAGTGGAGGTATAAACAAAGAAGGGGTAGCCTTTTACAATAATCTCATAAATGAACTCCTCTCCAAAGGTATCCAACCATTTGTCACAATCTTCCACTGGGATCTTCCTCAAGCTTTACAAGATGAGTATGGTGGCTTTTTACACCCCCAAATTACGTAAGCTTGCCTATTTTAATACTTCTAACTACATACGGGAGCAAGCGTTGTTTGAGTATGTTTGAACTACATTTGCTTATTAATCTTGCAGGAAGGACTTTCAAGACTTTGCGGAATTGTGCTTCAAGGAGTTTGGGGATCGAGTGAAGCATTGGATTACGATGAACGAGCCATATATTTTCATTACTAATGGTTATGAAAGTGGAGCTCTTGCACCCGGACGCTGTTCTTCATGGATGAACAACAGTTGCCCTGCTGGTGATTCCGCCACCGAGCCTTATATAGTTGCACATAACATGCTTCTTTGTCATGCTCTTACGGTTAAACTCTACAAGCAAAAATACCAGGTAACAAATATGTTTATGTTAAATAATACTAACTTGTGGTTAGGATTATATCAAACGATAACGGTGTGGCCGGTGTATTTGCGTATGTAGGCTCTACAAAAGGGTGTGATTGGTATAACACTAGTATCCAGCTGGTTTGTCCCATATTCGCCTAGCAATGCCAATAAAAAAGCAGCACAACGGGCCCTTGATTTTTGGTTAGGATGGTAAGTTAGCTATAATGCATCACTTTTTTCACCGCACTCATTTTTCAGAATCAACCAATTATAAGGGGAATCCGTCCTGGTTGATTATTGAATAGGTATATGGATCCTTTAGCATTTGGTGAGTACCCGCAAATTATTCGTACAACAGTGCAAAAGAGATTACCAAAATTTAGTGTTGAAGAATCAAATCTGGTTAAAGGATCATATGATTTCATTGGTATGAATTACTACACAGCCTTTTATGCGGCTGATCCTAACAATCATGCTAACACCGTCAATCACAGTCCTTCCTCCGATTCTCGACTTAATCTCACATGTAAGTTCCAAAATTGAAAACTTAGGATCCATTAAGTAGCTTACCACTTGTTAAAAGCATGAGAAGAGTACTGATTCACAGCTTTTGTTTCTGTAACAGCAATAAGAAATGGCAAACCTATTGGTGCGCCGGTAAGTCCCTTTATCGTCCTTGAAACAAAACAAACTTAGAGTTTTGATCAACGAATTACCAATATTTTGCAGACTGGAGTGAGCATTTTTTATGTTTATCCGAAAGGTCTACGTGACCTTCTCGTCTACATGAAGGAGAAGTACAACAATCCAACCATCTATATAACAGAAAACGGTATATTATTGAAACGGCTGAATAAAAGCATTTACCAAATAAAAATATTAGCCAAAACCCAAAATAACGTTTTTGATGAATCCTCTTACAGGATTGGGTGAAGTCGACATGGGAATAGTGAACAAGGGCGTTAACGATACAGAAAGAGTTAGTTTCTATTATCGACATATATTGGCTGTTAAGGATGCTATCAAGTGAGTTTAAATTTTTTATGTCTTTCTTTTAATACCTAAATGTATGCTAATAATTGGTTTCGAGTCTTGACATATAAACTATTTGCAGGAAAGGAGTCAATGTAAAAGGTTTTTTCCCATGGTCATTTCTTGACACATTCGAATGGGGTTCTGGATTCTCCCAAAGGTTTGGCCTTAACTATGTCGATTACAAAGATGGCCTAAAACGATACCCTAAACAATCGGCTATGTGGTTTAAGAAATTCTTGGGTGTTCATTGAAGAGGGAAGTTTTGAGTAAAATTCTATCATTGTGTGGAGTGTCTCTTTATTAGAATAAGCAAATGAAACACATTTGTATTGTACATTGACGCTGGCTTAATGCTTGTTCAACAATAATATATGTTCAGTCTTCTAGTTTGATGTCCATATATAGATATCTCTTATACGCAGGCAATCATTACTACTACTTGATGAGCATGCATTGAGAAAGTATTAGTTGAAAGGAAAAGAAGCGAAACATATAAACATCGTCATCATTATGATCATCATCGTCATATCATATCATCACTTACATGTGAAATCGACCCTACTCTTTACACTGAGCATATGGCTCGAATCCAGTAATTGGCCTCGAAGGGCTAGCAACTGGTGGATTTTTCATGAAGCCACCGATAGTTGCTGGCCCAAATAGATGATTTCCCATTTGAAAAACATCAATACCATACGCCTTGGTAGTAGTATCAGCACCCCTTGCTGATCCACGTTCACCACCCTCAAGCTCCCTATAACGGTGAAGGTAGACAGTCAAGGGCTCGATATAATCATCGAATCCCAGTTTGCTCATTGCCCAAAGGATGTCTTCAGCTGTGATAGTCTTTCTTTGCTCGCGTTGGCACCTATCATTAGCTTCCCCAGTCACAAAGCTAATGTACTCAGAAACACATTCCTGGACCGTCTCTTTAGCATCATCTGAGATCTTGGCATGCGAAGGGAGAATCCTTCTCATGATACGAATCACGTTTGCTATTGGCATCAAACGGTCTTGTTCTCGAACTAGGCATTCGTTGTCACTCGTGGCTGATTTGCTAGTGACTTCGGGTGGTGGTTGCATCATTGGCCCTGATCATGGCCAATAGTATCATCAGTTTAATTAATAACTCTAAAAGAATCATGTCAAATGCAATATGATACTTTCTTCTTAGTTAAAATAATTTCATCCAATTTGCACTAAATGATTTCCTCTTCTTTTTTTAACTAATAAAAAAAACACATATTTACTAATGTGACAAACTACACATATCTCAACAAACATCAAATATGTGTAGTTTGTCACATTGTAATCTAAATTTCACTACTATCCTCTTTTATCGTAGTTGTGCTTGTTATGTTAGCTTCTATTTATGTAACGGGCTAATATCTGTAATTCATCCACATCCAATGTACCGAGAAAAACCTTTAAAAAAAATTCCAGAGTTTCAATTTCCCAACCCGTTACCCAACACGTATTAAAATTGGCATTTAAACTCATTTTTACAATTATTATCACCTACCAACCACTAGTCACTTAAATTCTGCCTTCCTTCAAAGTATACTTAAATGATATCATATGCCTATTTTAGTCATTGCTTTTTTTTTCTTTACATAGAAGTGTAAATATTGGGTTTATGTGTTGTTAAGTCATATAAAAATAATATCAACGCCAGGTGTTTCTGCTGACAATGATCACTCTACGAATACACAAAATAACGTGATGTTTTTCTTTAAAAGAACCCGGAAAGTATAGCTAAGTTTTGATGTTATATTGTTGTAGCTTAAAATTAAGTTAGATGCACTTATGACTTATATATTCATACTTAACCATATAATTCACATAGATGCGCTTCCAAGTTCCAACATTCTTAAAACTATTTGTCACATAGACACGATCACCCAAAAAAAAAACGAGCTGCAACTATGGAGAGGCAGTATCTTCAACGAATTGACCAAATTAGATAGAAAAAGAATAAAAATAGAGTAACGAGGTGTGTGGGGTCAAAAAGAGAGCATGCATGCATGAATGCCACTTGTTTCTTCATACTTGTATTTCTTCTTCCCAATCAAAACCATATCATGGAAAACACACTCATTCATCATCGATTCTCCCTCTTTCAATAAAATAACAAGATGTGTAATCATGTAATCAAATTGCTATTAATTTAGTATGAATTCAAAAGAAAATACTCCTAAATACGAGTATATATATGACTGTAATCATCTAACTTTAGGTATAAAAATCATCTGCAAATTGCATTTTGTTGTTTAAGAAACTACTTCATATAGATTTAACTAAACAATCTTAAATATGAGCTTATATGACATTTGTTATATGAATAAAATCCATGTTTTTGGATGAGCTTTGCATATTGTAAACTAGTTTTCTGCTGGTATGTAACTTATATGTATACATTTTGTTTTCTATAATAATTATAACAAATCATTGTTAATTAAACTACAAATGATAGTAATAGAAAATGGCAAAAGAATGATATAAAACATTTTAATCACTTTTTAAGAATATGAACTATGTATACTCTATTATCATTTTAAAAATATATGAAAAACAAATAAGAGTATATAATGCTTTAAAAAAAACAAAATCAACAAGATCAAAACAATTATATTAAAATCATAGAATGGTGTAAGCCTATTGTTAGGCCTGTATATCATAACTCAAAATCATAATTCTCAATCGCTTAAAAATTAGGAAAAATTTAATATATACCTATCAAAACTTGCATAATATCATATTTACCCAAAATGCGAGTCAACTAATAATTAACCCACTATTGCGAAGTATTGATACTAACATATTTTTTTATTTTCATCAGGAAATAGTAGTTCTTAACCATAATTTCACCTTTCTTTGATTTTTTTAAATGCAAATCACATATTTTATTTTCACTTTCCAATAAAAGGACACAAATTTAGATGGTTTTCAAACAGAACCTCAATACAATAATATTATTCATGAAATTATCATAACAAGATCATCCACCTTTACTAAAACAATGCAATTTCTACACAAATTAAATGATGTAAATTCTAGAGAATGAAATCTTTTACCTGATATAGCACTAGGATGGGGTCTTTGGTAACCATGAAAACCTTCACCATTTTCCATATTTCTCAATCCTTAATTTATGAATGTTGTTAAGAAAATGAGAAATAAACAAGAGTGTGTAAAGGTTGATGACATATAAAGAAGAGGGCGTGTTGATTTGGTGCAATGTAGGCAATTATAAAGAGGACACGTGGCACTAAAGGCGCGGTGAACAACAACTGACTATTGTTCCAAACACACTTCTTCTATTGGCTTTGTGCCAATCCAATGTATTAAGCTGCTATTTCCGTCTTAAAATAAAATTATTACAATTTTAGAAATTCATCATAATTATAGTTTTTTTTACTTGGTGCATAATAACAGTTTTACTCTTAATTAATTAATTTATAACTTTTTTAAAATTTGTAATTATAACCTTAAATGAGGATAATATGATAAACCCGATCTAAATATTTCATCCATTTTTTGAAGCGACCAATTAATTTTAGACGAACCAAAAAAGAAATTTGGACTATAAATATGGATCGGTGGGAGTACTATTTATCAAAATCATAATCGCATAAAAAAATACTCATTTTAGGTCCAATTTCAATTAAAAGTACTGGTCGTTTTTTCTTCTCAATTTAAGGTATCGATCTTTTTTCTTGTTGCAATGTTGGACAATTAATAGGTTTGCAGGTTACATTTTTAACGACCGTTATTTTATTATTGCATCGTTAGTCCTTTATATTAACGAGCGTTTGTAATGACCTCAAAATTTAATTTTGTTAAAAAAAATTATTTTCTACTTATTTTTAAAACTTATACACGTTCTTATACACATATTTTATACACTTTTTTATACATGGTTTCATACACGTTTTTATACACACATTATTATACACGTTTTTATACACACATTTTTTATGCACGTTTTTATACACACATTTTATACACCTTTTTGTACACACATTTTATCAACACGTTTTTTTTCTACATGCTTTATCACGGATTTTCATCCATACATTTTTATACACATTTTTATAGACACGTTTTATACACACATTTTTATACACATTTTTTAAACACGGTTTTATCCACATTTTTTAAAAAAAAGTGCATAAAATGTGTCTATAAAAACCTGTATAAAAATGTATGTATAAAACCTGTTAATTGTCCAACATTGTAACAAGAAAAAATGTGTCTGTAAAAACCTGTATAAAAATGTGTCTATAAAAACCTGTATAAAAATGTGTCTAAAAAAATCTGTATAAAAATGTGTCCATAGAAACGTGCATAAAAATGTTTCTATAAAAACCGGTATAAAAATGTATGTATAAAAACCTGTATAAAAATGTATGTATAAAACGCTCGTTAATATAAAGGACTAACGATGCAATCTGCAAACCTGTTAATTGTCTAACAATTGCAACAAGAAAAAAGACCGATACCTTAAATTGAGATAAAAAAAAACAGGTACCTTTAATTGAAATTGGACCTAAGATGGGTACCCTTTTATGCGATTTGCCCTTTATTTTATTGTTTTAGTTTATAATTTTAGTATCGTTTGACCGGGATAGAAATTTATCAATAAGAAATTTAAAGTAAAAATGAGAAATACTTATAAAAACACATATTTGAGATGTATCGATTTGAATTAGATGCATCTATATTCATTTAGATGCGTCCCAATTAGTGTCAAAAATGATTTCAAAGTAAAAAAATACGTATGATTCGTCTAACTTAATGAAATACATCTAATATATGTATACGCATCTATTGTTTTTCTAGAAAATATATTATGGTGCATCTAATATATTAAGCATGCATCTAATTTAAGTCGATGCATCTCTAGTATGCGGTTATAATTATTTTGCTTCCTTCTCATATTAAACTTTTTTCTTATCTGATTCTAAGTCTGATATGATATACAAAACAGTCATCATATAATTTGAGTTTTTGTACAAATAAGCTATTGTATTATTTTGTTGGTCTCTTAAGTCACTTTGCTACCAAAACTTTTTAATAATGTCATTGTAATGAAAATGTGCCGACAAATAAATCAATGTTTTTTTTTGAACTACAATTGTATTAAAAATTACTTCCTCCGTCCCAATTTATTGGTCCACTTTTGACTTTTTGAAGTCTTTATGTTTCAACTTTGACCAAAGATATTTTTGTTTGTGTTATATAATATTTGATGAAAATTATACCTAATGAAAATACATTTAAAACTCAATTCATTCATATATTTTGAATCAAGTATTATATAACACAAAAATAACTAATTAAGGTCAAAGTTTATAAATAAAGAATTCAAAAAGTCAAAAGTGGACTAATAAATTAGGATAGAGGGAGTAGGGGTGGGGGGGGGGGGGGGGGAGGGAGGGGGCGGGGGGGGGGGAGAGAGAGGGGGGGGGGGGGGGTGGGGGGGGGGGGGGATAGAAGGGAGTAGCAATGGGGGGGGGGGGGGGGTGGGAGGGGGGGGGGGGGGGGGGGAGAGGGCTTAAAAAATTACATAATAATAAGGTTAGAATTTTGCATTCAAGTAACCCAGTTAAAAATAAAATTAAAACGACTAGAACACCAATTGAAAGTCATTTTAACTATATCATCTAAAATATGCTCCTTTCGAGGATTGCACTTGTCAAATAAGAGACAATATCTAAATCTCCAAATAGACCACCACATCATATAGCATACTTTTTCAATCAAAGCTTTCAAATTCTTAGATAATCGAATGTTGTTGAACCATGTAAGCCACTCATCATAAGAATGCAAGACAGGGTCATCTAGCTCCCACCAACGCACCACCTTACTTCTCACTTGACAAACCAAGGGGCAAGTGAAGAAAAGATGCGAAGAAGACTCAACTAAAACATAAAGGCAAAAAAATAAAGGATATATCGACACCTCTAAGTGAAAGATCCAACCGAGTAGGTAACTTATCCAAGAACACCCTCCAAGCAAAAATATTAATTTTTATGGGAATGACTTTAACCCATCTAGTAGGAAAATCCTACGAAGGCAAAATATAAACATCAATAAGATTGCATACCGATTTTACCAAGAAATCACCTAAAGAATCCAAAGACCAGGTTAAACGGTCTAACATTTGAGGAAGAACCAAGTCAGTGACATGAGCTTGGAGAAGACTTTGTTGATCTTCTTCAGCCCCACCTCTTAGGGGACGACGGTAAGAAGAATACTGTTAGATATTAGAAAAAGACTCAGTCACCCCGTATATTTATTGTTTATAATAGCTCGTAGTTTTATAGTTAATCGTACGTCTTTCGGTTTTAAGCTGGGTACTAATACCCGGTATTTTGTAAAAACTATATAAGCCTCTTCCAACTTTGGAAGAGGCAAGCTAGTCATTTATTATTTTCTTATAAAACACATTTTATCTCACTAGAAAATCTCTCTCATGTGTTTCTCTCTCTAGAAACTAGCCAAGTCCAAGAATCGACCCCGTGTTATGATATAGGATATACCACAATTGGTATCAGAGCTTATGGGATGATTAGATCGTGTGTATGTGCGATTTCTTGCTTGTTTTAGATCGAAAAGTGTGCCATAGAAAGTTCTAGCTCGTTTTTTTGAAGATCTCCAAATTTTGTTGTTTGTAATGATAAAGTTTGGGTGTT
>BQNB010020555.1:0-65317 GCA_026074375.1 Tanacetum coccineum
CTGGAAGTTGGAATCAATTTCCGAGTTCCATTGCCACAGCCCTTATTTGTTTGTCGACTGGTAGGGTATATAATTTTTCTCGATTTATTTTAGAAGGGATGATTGGGAATCTTAAAGCTAAAAAGAATAAATTTTTAATGTACCCAAGGTTTTTACAAATGATTGTGGCCATAGAGACTGCTGACCGAACCCCTAGACCAACATTTGGCTTTACTAGGAAAATCTTTGCCAATATGAAATTTAAATGGGAGGGTCAGCCAATACCTTTGACACCCCCATGCTTGCCATTGCTGCTGCTGGCAATGATGCTGCTGGTGATGATGATGCTGCTAATGAGGATAATGCTGCTGCTAATGAAGCTGCTGGTAGTGCAGCTGAGGCACACCTTGTACCTCCTTCTCCTCCGGTTTCCCCTGTTAGGGAACCAACACCGGAGAGGCAGCCTGCATCTGAGAGACCACCTTCTCCTTCACAGACCCCACCAGCTCAGACCTTTATGTTTGCGGAGCCATTAGTGTTTGGCCCTGCACCTAGACCAGCTGGGTATGTGGATCCTGATGTTATTGAACCAATTATTTTTGGCCCACAGCCCAGACCCCATGATTTTGTTGACCCTGACCTTGAGGAACCCGTTATCTTTGGTCCCCAACCTAGGCCTGACAACTATCTTGAGCCTGAGGACCTTGATAATATCATTTCCATGGAAGATGACACCACTCATGGTGGATTCCATGTGGAGTCACCTGTTGGGCCCGATGATGCTCCTACACCAACAGCCGATGCTGCTGGTAGGGCAGAGGACCCTGCTCTACTAACTAGTTTATCTGCAAAACTTGACAGGTGTATGGGACGTATAGACTCCTTGGAAACTGAGCTGGGAAAATCAAAGAAAATTATGGGGGGTGCTATTTTGACTCTTGTTTCCAGAGTCAAGAAGTTGGAGAAAACGGTTAAACAGTTGAGGGATACACGGTTGGT
Organism: Tanacetum coccineum; assembly: GCA_026074375.1. Classification (NCBI taxonomy): domain Eukaryota; kingdom Viridiplantae; phylum Streptophyta; class Magnoliopsida; order Asterales; family Asteraceae; genus Tanacetum; species Tanacetum coccineum. The sequence continues at coordinate 979 of BQNB010020555.1, forward strand.
GGTTGATGCCTCAGCAGCGGAAGGGGATGTGGATATTCAGGATGATATTGACCTCGATGGATTATCCCGTATGGCATCTACAGCTCTAGGTCATGATCAACCTGCTGTTCCTTCTGAGGATGTGGAGGAACGAGAAGAGGAGGAGGTTCCTCTAAGGCGTAAGCGGTCTGCTTATCGACGTGCCAGGACAGAGTTTTCCACTCCAGCCTTTGAGCAGTTTCAAGCTAATCTTTCTGCTGGTGTTCTTCCTCACACAGCAGTCCCTGAACCTGCTGGTCCTTCTGTTGCTGCTGATAAGGGAAAGGTTCCTATGCCTGATTTGGATATACCTGCTGAGTTTCTTGCAGAGGATGCACAAGCCAGGAAACGCTTCGAAGAAGAACAGGCTAGTGAGCGGTTGGTTCAACGGTTACGGGCTGAGGATTTGGCTCAGGAAGACTTGCCAAATGTTTCTGAAGAGCGCGCAAAGGAATTAGACGATCTCATGATGCGTATGACAGAAACAGACTGGTTGAACTTGATGATGCAAGTTGGTTCTAATCCTGCATTGGCAAGAGAGTTGTTGGGAGCTGATGTAAACGAGGAGAACTTTATCGAGCGCATGAATGCTGTTAAGGAAAAGAAGAAGCGAGCCTTGGCAGATTTACGTTATCGAGCACTCAAGGGTAAGCCGATGAAGAAATCTGAGGTCACACAGATGATGCGCAACTTGGTTAAGAATCAATGGTGTGCAGCTCATAATGGTACCATCACGATGAAAGACGTCAAGGCTATGAATAAACAACAGTTGATTGAAGAGTACGAGTATATTTGCAGACGCCTTGAAAAGGATCGCTTGTTGAGTGCTCAGTACAACCTTTTTCGACCCAAGCCTGCCATTACTGAGCCTCCTTCTAAGAGACAAAGGGTTGAACGTGTTTCTTCACAGCCAGCTAGTGTTCCTGCTGCTACAACTCTACCTGCTGATGATCCTGATTCTGCTGGTGGTGGTAGTTCTAATCCTGCTGGTTCAGCTACTCCTATGGCTGGCTCTGCTGCTTCCAATACTGCTGGTGGTGCATTTGGTGCTACAGTTACTGACTCTACTGTCACCACTACAGCAGCTATGGATTCTGCTGGTTCACGCCGTAAGATTGGAGTTTCACCGTTTGCAGATTCTGCTGCTAATCCTTTACCTTTCCTCTCATCCATCGCAGGTGGACCTTCACCGTCCAATGTATCTACTGTTCAAATACCAATTACTGTCCTGTTTGAATCCACATCAGGGGGTATTAATGAGTTTTTCCTTAAAAGTGATGAGGAAGAGCAGATTGGTATGTCACGAGTTGTTGCTGACCCTGACTCGGATGACGAAGTGCTTGCTGAGATTATCTTTAGGGGTAAGTCTATTTCTGGTGATGGTGTTGTGTTAGTGGACAAGCTACCTGATGATGAGATTGTTGATCCACGGGTTAAGGTTGAAACCGTTTCTGAGTCTGCCTCTTCTCCTCCTCGGTCTCGTCGTAAACATCTTGGGGTGAGAAGTGATGGCTTCCTATGGGATAAACCTGTTGAGGATTTTTTTAGTTCTGAGAGTGAGAGTGATGATGACATGGATAATTATATTCCCCCTATTCCATATGGTGTATTTCAAGATTGGGAGATTGTGAGTTGTCCGCCTGGTAACAGTTATATTCATGTTTATTATCAGGAGAACAGGCGGCGAAAGTACTTTACCTACTTGAAAGAGTTGCTACCTCATGTTTATCGTGAGGATCTCCTTCTTTTGCGTCGACGGATGAATAGGTACTTTCGGTTAAACCCAGAAGTAGATGTTGGTTTAGAACTCTGGAGGGATGTGAATATGTTGTGTCAGTCACTTCATCCTGATGACGTGGAAGACTTTTGGCGTACACAAGATGAATGGATTGTGAGTAGCTAGAAGTTGTATCCTAAGAGTTCTGTTCATGTCCTGGATTTGACGAATGGGAAGACTGTGTATATGTTTGTGGACAAGTTCTATCCTATCCGGGCAACACTGCTTGAACGTATGTTACGCCACAGGCTCACAGTTCCACCCTCGTATTGTCGGGATGTTGTTGTTGCTGGGAATATCATTCAGACGGTCCAGGCTGGCTTAAGGCAAGCATATGAGTGTATTGCATCTGCTCCTATGTAAGTTGTTTCTGAGTTAGTGTTTGTAGTTACTTCAATAGTTTTGTTAGTTTGTTTAAAAAAAAAAAAAAAAAAAAAAATAGTGTTGTAAAGATATGGTGTTGTATAACTTTGGTGTTAGTGCTTGCACTGCACGACAAATGGTTTTCAGCTCACCATGGCTAACAGCCAAGAAAGAGTCTGGCTCACCATTGCAAACGGCTTTGGTGTGTAACTCAAATCCGTTGATAGCTGTAAGGGTTTGCTAAAAATCCTATGGCCTTCACTCACCATGTTCTTGTAACAAAGAGTGGCTAGTCCAAGAGGGTACGGCTCTTGGTAAAGACTTTCTCAAATCCGTTGATGGTTGCCAGGTTACCAAAAACTGGATGGTATTCATTTTCCATGTTCCTGTTGGGATGAAAAATGGCTAGTCCAAGAGGGTACGGCTCTTGGTAAAGACTTTCTCAAATCCGTTGATAGTTGACAATTTACTAAAAATTGTATGGTTATCGACTCACCATATTACTCTGTGTATGAAGAGTTGGCTAGTCCTGAGCAAACGGCTACAGGTAAAGACATGTCAAATCCGTTGTATGGCTGTGACGGTTTGCCAAAAACTGTTAGGGTATTCCAATTCACCCTTGATTCACGTTCTGAGAAATTGGACTGGTTTTTGTTACACCAGGGTGTTTGTTTTCACCAAAGTATCAACTAGCCCAAGAGTGAGTAGCTACTTGGTAAAGGCTTATCAAATCTACTTATGTTGCTGCAAAGACTGGAAGCTGCTGTTCTTTGATGTTGCTACTTCATTTGATTCTGCTGTTCATCGAGTTCATGCTGTTTCATTTGATGCTGCTGTTTTGGATGTTGCTTCTACGGTTTCTGCTGCTTGTATTGTTGCTGCTGGTTACATTGTATCTGCTGGTATTTGTGATGCTGCTGGTTCGTTTGTTCTTGCTGTCTTCATCTATATTTGCTGATTACTTTGTTTCTGCTGCTACTCAATCCTCTTGCTTCGAGAAGATCTATCTAGAAACTTGGAATTAACGGAGTCAAAACCAAGTTTAGGGGAGGATTGTTGGGAATTATTGAAAACGACTAAGTGTCGTTTCTGCTGTTAGAGATGTTCGTTTCTGCTGATGGCATTAAGTGGTTTCTGCTGGCAGTTCAAGTAGTGTTTCTGCTGGTTATATTATAGAGTTCCTGCTGATTATGTTTCTGCTGGTCATGTTCTCATTTCTGCTGACAGATATAGAATCTGCTGATCTTATTTATAGACGTGATTATTGTATGCAAGAATTATAGTTATATTCTAGAGTTATCTCATGAAGATAGGAATGAGATATATTAGGAAGAGATTGATGTATATCTCTTACGATATATTAGGAAGAGATTGATGTATATCTCTTACGCGTTTTTAGGAATCTTGTTTAGCAATTTAGGGTTTCTTCTCTATAAAAGAAACCTTTAGCATTAGGGTTTTGTACCGATTACGAATTACACAAACAGTTTATTATCAATAGAGAGATCCATAGAGGATCATTGTTTATATTTGTTCTTCTTTATACTGCATTGTTTAGTTTCCGCCTAAACAATTGTTAGAGTCTCTCACGTATATACTTGTGATTACATAAGTACTATACAACCACAAAGGCTAGAAGATCTATCTAGTTCTAGATCCTAACAAGTGGTATCAGAGCCTGGAGAGAGCCTCTGATAAAGAAGAATCACTTGTTACCACAACAAAACTTTGTTTCTCTAACCGTTAACTATGTCAGAACCCATGCCTACTATACCTACTCAGTCACCATTCACTTATCCTATCCCTAATCCATCTGCTTCACCTTCATTCACTCAAGATGATACCTCGGAATCTTTCATACCTGAACCCACACAACCAATGCCTACATTCACTCAAACTGCTTTCTCACAACCTGCTGTTAACTATCAGCAGGTTCAACCAAATCAATCTATCTTCTCACAACCTGCTGTTCACTTTCAACAGACTCAACCTACTCAGACCAACCAGACTGGTCATATACCTTTGGCAGTAATAAAGCTCTTATGAAGATTTATTCCCAACAATCCTCCCCTAAACTTGTGATTTTCTTTCAAATCATCAAGTTTCTTCTGAATTAAATCTTTTAGTCTTCTTCCTCTGCTGATGATTCTTTCAAACATTCTTCTACTTCTGCACTTGAGATCTTATAAACCTTAGAAGTTCAAAAGCCTGTGAACTCTCATGATCAACCTCCAATCTTTTACTTAACATCTTTGATAACATCTCTTGACTTAGAGGATATTTCTTCTCTGTCAGCATATGTATGTAGCTTATACATTTGATCAGTAAAATGATGAAGACCAACAAAAATCATATAAAACTCCCAACTTATCACATTATATTCACGCTGATTCTTCCATATTTCATCTTCTTCATCAGGCTCAAATAAAGTATGCAAATCTCCCCAAAGCATCAAATCATATCCTTCTGGTCTTGATGCACTATATCATTCTTTGACTAGTCTGTACAACTCCTCTACATCTTGTCTATCAAAGTCTTCAAGCATCTCACTCAAAACCTTATAGTTCTTGGAACTGCCATCCTCCTTAAAAGATTTGATAAATACAAGAAATTCTCTTTCAAATTTAAAGTCTTCCAATCCACAATTTTGATACTTTGTAGATAGAAGATTCAACATCTCTGCACCACTTCTCTAGGTAATAAATCTAAATATCCTTTGAGTTCATCTTCTCAGCATCTTCTCCTCTTTGACCCTTTAACAGTACTTCATTGAGCTTATATTCAAGAAAAGATTTCTTTCAAAAGCTCCAGAAAACTTTAGAACCTTCTTATCATTTACCTTATGAGATATCAACATCTTCTTCTTTAATCTTTTAGGAGCTTCATCTTTTTCACTTCCATGCTCTAAATCCATAGGCTCAATATGTTGGTTAAAATCCTAAACCTTTTCAATATTGGCCTAATCACATACAAAAGACATTCCCTTGAAATCACTGATCTTGTAGTTTCCCTGATTCTTCAAGTATTTAACCATGTTCCTCCTTGCTTGGGCAATTATCTTTGGTTTCATCTTTAGAGCATGATACCTTATGACTAAAGGATCATTCCAATCTATCTTCTGAGATGACTTGGCTTCAGACATAACTCTTTGTCTTTCCTCTTCTTCCTATTGTCTAGCAATTTCTTCATCCCTTGCAATCTGTGCCTTTTGTGCTTCATCCATTTGTTCTTGCAGTCTAATGGCTTCAGCAAGACTCAACCTTTCTTGTTCAAGCTCTTTCTTAGACTTTTTCTTGGGCTCAGGCTCTGTCATTATTGCTTTTCCCTTGTCTTTTCTTGTCCTTTTCTCTTCACTCCTTCTTCTATAAGTAACAGTTCTTCCAGCAGTACTAATATTTACCTCAGCAGTACTAATCACTAGAACTTCACTAGCAGTACCTTTTGTTGCTCCATCAGTACTAACTTTAGAATTCCCTTTCTCACTACTTCCTTGATCTTGAATGACTTCAGTGGGAGTCACTTCTTGAATAATAGGTTCAGTTTCAGTGCTTGCTTTCTCTTGAACCTCTTGAAATCAGATAATTTCCTCCCCTGTTTTGAAGAATCATCTATAATGTCTTCATCATCTGAATGAACAATCCTAGCTTTTCTCCTTGCTTTCCCAGTCTTGATTTGAGACTCTAGCTTCTTGACCCTAAGAATGAGCTTAATTAATGCAGAACTGTAGGTTTGCTTTGTCTTCTTCAAATCATCCTCCAAAACTCCAATCCTGTCAGATAGTTTGGTAACCAAATTCATTAATTCATTTAGTTTCACGCTACCCTCATCACTTCCATGTGAGTGAACAACATGGAGAGGTAATTCATTGGGTGTAGGAATATGATGTTCTGCTCCAGGTGATGGTTGTGTTGGTGATGGTTGTGTTGGAGATGGTTGTGTTGGTGATGGGAATGATACAGCAGCAATGGTATGATCAGGTGAGTGTTCAAATGAAGGTTCAGGTAAAGGTGAAGGTTCAGGTGAAGGTGAAGGTGAAGGTAAGTGTGAAGGTGAGGATGTGATTCTTAAAAGCGAAGTGGAAAGTTCAAAAACATTTAGCATAGTAGGAAATAAAGCAACTTCTTGGCCTGAATATCCCTTTGTAGGCCTCTTCATATTGTTAAAAACTTTAATGCTAAGAGAGGGTACAAGATATGTTCTTGTGTGTTATTGAAGTTGTTTCCTCTGCATATCTAGGCATATTTAAATGAATCTAGGGTACATTAAAAACTTATGGGGACTTGAAATATTGGACACCATATGCTCAAAAATCAACCTAGAAAAATTGTATCTCCTATTGGTAGCTAAACAGATAACAGCAGTTGCAATGTTACTACTAAACTGCTCCCAAGTAGTCTTCTTTGGGCTAATACAATGAAGAATAGTGTGGATAAGAAACCTCCATTGAGGTGAAAAAGCAGCCCTTTGAAAAGTTAACTTATCTGAGTCTGTGTGATATCCCATGAGTGCCAACTGCTCAAAAATATCCGAGTTAGGTATAAAAGTAATACCATCAAGATCATTGAACCACTTGAGATGTCTTCTTTAAAGATGCTCAGTGATACATTGAGTGACCATCAATGGTAGCATAAAATCTTGACTTCTCCATTATCATCAGTAGTAGCTTCAGCAGACCTCCAAAATTGTTTAATAAAAGAGATATAAACATCTGGCTTCTTTGTGAAAGCATATCATAATGTGACTTTCGATTAGGAAATCGATGACTATGATGAAACCCCTTCACTTCCTGTATATTTCTCTAAAACGTCTACCATGTTGTGCTTGTCACAAAAATTCCAAGATTGCCCATGATATAAAGGAGTATAAACGAGTGGTATAATTATAGAGTGTATGAAAGTATGAAGGCTGGAGAAAGTTAATTGAAATTATATAGAGAAAACGTAGAGATATTGTTTGACCGACTTAAAGAAATCTGAGGTTATTGTGAATAAATCATGCGAATATATAGAAGGATCACGAAAGTCCAATTGGTCAAACCTTATATCGTAGGTATTTGGCGGAAATATCTCAATGGCTCTATTAATTAATGAAAAATTCTGTTATGGGCCTCAACAGTACAAACGGTCATCCAGCATTACCAAATTTGGCTCACGCAAGTACTAAAATAAGCTAGCAGTATGTAACATCTCCACCAAAATTAGAACAAACTCTTAAACTTTTGTATCATTCAAAAATAGCTTCACACAATCTCTCTTTCTGTTTTTAAGCTCACATTTTATCTCTCAATTCTTTTAACTCACATTGCACTCTGTCTGTTTTTCACACATCTCTCTATCTGTTTTTAAGCTCACCAATTCTCTCTATTCTTTTGGCTCACATATTCACACAAAGTATAGTTTTTGGCAAACTACTAGCCATTAACGAATTTGAGTAGTCTTTACCACATACCGTTTGCTATGGACTAAGCCAATGCTAATCATGTAAAAACATGGTACATTGATAACCATATAGTCTTGAGTAACTATCAACTACAACGGATTTGAGAATCCTTTACCAGTAGCCTTTTGGCCTGGACTAGTCAATTATTGATGTCATTAGACATGGTGAATTTTTTGGGGGGGGGGGGGGGGGGGGGGGGGGGGGGGGGGGGGGGGGGGGGGGGGGAAATGACCTTTGTTGTTTGGTGTTTACAACCACACTCCAATAACACCCAACATTCTCCCCTCAAATAAGGCATCATTTGAGTAACCTAATTTTCCACACTTCATTGTTTATCCGAAAGAGTTAGCTCAAACACCAAGAAAAGAACATAATCTAACCATTTTCTCTTTTAGCAGGTATTAAATGTTACTAACAGGATTACCAAGTGGTGGCATAGCAATAACTAGCAGTATTTAATAAAAAAATTAAATTAAAAAAAAAAAAAACTATAAGTAACAGTTTTTGACAATCAGTCTTAAATATAACTACATTTAAGTAAATTAAAAAATTAAAAAATAAATAATTTAAATATTTATAAAATTAAAAGTACAATTATAACCCTATCAGTATTAATTGACAAAAGACTTAACAGTACTAAAATTTAACAAACTTTACAAAAACAAACAAGAGATATGGGCATTAGGGATTGAGCATTCCAATACTTGAGACCAAGTACTGAAATCTACCAGGCATCAAAACCTTTGTAAGAAGATCTACTACTTATAGTTTGAGAGTCAATTTTAGCCATTATGAATCACATTTTAGTCAATGACGAGTCTCTAAAAAATGATGCCGCTACACTCTATAGTGATTTTTGCGTTTTAGAATGTTGAACAGTATTTCTATTATGCCGATAGTAACTAGTAATGTCAATATAAATAAACATATTCATGAAATGTAACCCATATCCATCAGTTGGTTTTTATATCCAATGAAACCTGTCTACAGCAATTTGACAGCATGCCACATATTTAGACACATTATAGAAGTGCAACAATAGTTTGTTTCTAGTGGTATTGCTAAGCGAGAATCAGCCCTATTTCCCCAAAACTGACAACCTTAAAGGGGTTGAAACTCCTATCTAGTGTAGCTCCAGCATAGTCACTGTCAGTGTAAGCAACTAATTCCAATGGAGAGTCCTTAGAATACCAAAGACCTAAAGATGTGAGTTTCTCCTTTAAGGTATCTAAAGATTCTTTGACAATAAGAGATGGGATTGTCTTTGGAGAACCCTGAAACCGTTGCACATGCCCATACTGCAAAAATTATATCTGGCCTGGATGCTGTAAGGGTTAACATCAAAGATCCATCATAGATCTATAAAAGAATGTTCATCAACATCATCAGCATCTCCATCTTGAACCAAAGGCTTTTCCAAATCTGTGGGAGTGGAGGCAGACTTCACATCTGAGTAGTTGAACTTTCTCAAAATTTCATGGACATGTTTATCTTGACTGATAAAAATGCCTTTCTTTCTCTGTTGGACCTACAATCCCAAAAAAAGGTAAGTTCTCCCATAGAACTCATCTGAAACTTATCCTTCATAAGCTTCTCAAACTCATCACAAAGCTCCTTCTTGGTAGATCCAAAAATAATGTCATCTACATAGATTTGAACAAGCAAGATATGCCCCTTTTGACTTTTGATGAATAAAGTTTGATCAATCTGTCCTCTCTGAAAGCCATTGCTCAAAAGATAAGTGGCCAATGTGTCATACCAAGCTCTGGGTGCTTGATGGAGTCCATATAGTGCTTTCACAACTTTATAGACTTTATCAGGATTGTCAGGATCTTCAAAAACTGGAGGTTGATAGACATATACCTCCTCTTTAATTTGACTATACAGGAAAGCACTTTTCACATCCATTTGGTAGACTGTAAAACCCATATAAGAAGCATACGCCAGGAATATTCTTATTGCCTCAATTCGAGCCACAGGTGCAAAGACTTCATCATAGTCGATGCCCTCTTCTTGAGTATGTCCTTGAGCAACAGGTCTTGCTTTGTTCCTGATGACAATCCCCCTTTCATCTTTCTTGTTTCTGTAGACCCACTTTGTACCAATTGCCCTATGACCTTTAGGTAAGTCTACAAGAACCCATACCTTTTGCAGTTTGAACTGTAGAAGTTCCTCCTGTATTGCTTCTATCCATGCATGATCACTAAGAGCTTTAGAAACTCTTTTTGGTTCTTCCCGAGAAAGGAAACAAGCAAAAAGGCATGTATGAAGGTCCTGATGAGTCTTTCCTTCATAAATAGCACTAAGAAAACCTAGTTCAGAGTAAGAAGTTGTCATCCTTCTTGTTTGAACAAAAGACTGCACATCACCAATCACATGATCAATTGGGTGGTCTTTGTGAACTCTTGTGTGAGGAGTAGTAGGAACTGTATAAGATGGTGAAATGTTCCCCAATTCAATTTCTTGATCCTCCACTTGTGTGTCTTCAGATGTAGGAATTGGTCCCATCAAGTCTTCAGGAGTAGCAATATTAACTTCAGGGACAGCAGTACTAACTACTCTACTACCAGTATTAACTTCTGGACTGGCAGTATTAACTTGTTGGTCAGCAGTACCATTATTCTGAAGACTGCAATCATCATTAGTCCCATTTTGATCTTGTAATTGAGCATCAACAACAGATCTGGGTGAAGCATCATCAAAATATGAAGCATCCTTCCAAATTGGCATGACAATACAGTCTTGATTATCTTGATCTTGTTGAGAAGATGTACTAGACTCAGAAACTCCTTGTTTACCTGCAAAATCATTAGAAATAGTCCCTGCAACCACTGGTACATAATTCATTGATTGGGTTAGAGAATCAAGATCAAACAGCCACTTTGGACCATTTCCTTCTAACATAGGTTTATTCTCTAAGAACCCAACATGCAAGTTTTCCTACACTTTTCTAGTTCTAAGATTGTATACCCTAAAAGCTTTGCTACTTAAGGAATATCCAACAAAGAAACCTTCATCACTTTTTCCATCAAACTTTCCCAACTTATCTAAGGTATTGAGAATAGTAACATGACATCCAAATGGTTTTATGAAGCCTATAGCTGGTTTAATACCTCTAAAGAGTTCATAAGGAGTCTTGTTATGAGGCTTGACTATTAAGACCCTATTCTGTACATAGCAAGCAGTTTTCACTAATATTACTAACAGCACTAATTTATGCTTAGCAGCAGTAACTCTAACCTTAGCACCAGTAACTTCCAAACAGCTTCAAAAAGTCTTTTAATCCTAAACATTAGGCGTTTACATATCCTAAGACCTAGTCTCATTAATTCTTCACAATTAAAGCCATCCGCATAAAAGCATCCTTATTTGTTGATTATTAATCTGCTCTTAGGGATTAAGCAATGGTGGATCTTGTTAAACCATGCTCATAGAGGACTTTACCCACTTTACCGTTTAATGGCAATTTATACATTAGTAGTTTACTTTGTCAACTATCCAATGGAATCAGAACGTTTACTTGTTGAATTATCTGGTCACTGCTAGTCAACGATCATAAACCATTGACCATTCTAATTAACTAGTTAAGCCCAAAGCATATCCTAGACAAAGGTTTGTATGCGACCTATCTTCAACTGGATCTAGTTGAAGCGGACCAGTAGATCTAGAGTCCAAGATGCTCTCATATGTAATTTATACATCTAGAATTAGAGTTACACAAATATTGTCCTTAAGCCTCCTGTCTAGGATAGGCTTTGGGCTTAATAGTTAATTAGATATTGTCATGGTTTATTGATCCGTGTTGACTAGCAGTGACCTAGATTAATTCAAACAAGTAACGTTCTGATTCCATTGGATAGTTGGAAACGTAAACTACTAGTGTTATAAGTTTGCCATTAATCGGTTAAGTGGGTAAAGTCTCTATTGAGCTATGGTTTAACAAGATCACCATTGACTTTAATCCCTAAGAAGATTATATCAAACTAAATAAGGATGCTTTATGCGGCTGCTTTATTGTGGACAGAATAATGTGTCTAGGTCTTGGTAGATTGTATCGCCTAAGTGTTAGGATTTTAATAGACTTTTTGAAGCTGTTTGGAAGTTACTGGTGCTAAGGTTAGAGTTACTGCTGCTAAGCATACCTTAGTGCTGTTAGTAATATTAGTAAAAAATATGCTAAGTAGTTATCTTCAGTTACTACTGCTAGTATATATATTAATACTGCTAATGAAAGTTTTAACGATGCTCAGAGGTGAGATAGTTGATATATACTAAGTTGTTAATTACTGCTTAGTATAAAAGTTATACTGGTAGTGTAAACTTTGTACTTAGTTTCTGTTAGTTCTGCTTGAGTAAAGGTTCCAAACTGTTTTAGCTAAAGATAGTACTACTAGTGTAATTAGTATTACTCGATGGAAGAATGAGAAATACTTAAGTAGTTACTACTGCTTGTACATAGTTAGTGTTGCTGGTATAAAAGTTAATGTTGCTGGTTACAACTGCTGAAAGATTACAACTGCTAGAAGAATTTCTACTGTCAGAAGGATAAAGACAAGAGAAAGGATAAAGATGAAGATTGTTTATCAAGATTGCTTACGGGATAAGTATGAGATATTTTTGTAAAAGATTCGTATAAGTTATTTGTTTAGAAAATCATGATAACTTATGAAAGTATTGTAAGACTTATAGGACTCCTTGGTGTATAAAAGGAGGTCCTAGGGCATAATGTTTATATAATTCAGATATCTAGAAAAGTGTTATTCGTAGCTTCAAGGTTTTGTAAACCCTATCTGTTAGGAATAAATCTTCACAAGAGTTAATATTGCCAAGGTATAACTAACAGTACTAATGGAGTTAGTACTGCCAGTACAAACTTAGTACTGCCAGAGTTAGTTAATACTGCTAGAAGAAAGATTAATACTGCTGATGGTCGAAGCTGCTGACTTGGAGATAAGGATGCAAAGAGAAAAATAAGGAATGTATATCTGTTATATTTGTATTTGAATTGTAACAACTTCCAAATAGTTCGGCATTTATCTTGTAAAGGACTCTTTGTTTTATAACAGGAGATCCTAGTTTAAGGTTTAAAATAGAAGTTGCTTATGCTTAAGTGATTGAGATATATTTTAGAGAAAGAATAGCTTCAAGGTTTGTAACCCTAGTACGACAAGAGTACTCGTATTATTCTAATAATATTGAAGCAGTTTGTGTTTCGTTCATTGTTCTTTGGTTGTTACTGTTCCATTGATAATTACCTCTAGAGTATCAAAGTGTAGATTCCGCATACACTTTGGTATACAAACAAAGTCTCAACCATTGTTATTTTGGATTCATCAAGGTAACAAACCTTTTAAACATTAAGATCGATTCAGGCGTGGATCAACAAGTGGTATCAGAGCCTGGTGCTTTGAGAAACTTTGATCTAGAAAGATAATGGCGTTGGAAAATTCTAGAAACAATGTTGTTTGCAAAGCTTCCATGCTCAAACTCGGAGGAGTATGAGTTCTGGAGGATAAGGGATCAAACTGTTACTTTTAGATTTTGGATTATGCTAATTTGGATGGTCCATAGAGAGTGGGAATTCTGTGGGTATGAATAAGTGTAAAATACACATAATCCATTTGTACCTAAAAATACCCAATAAACCCAAAACAGACCAAAAATGGCAAAAATATGCTTGTATTTATGTTTTTTTTATGCAGGTATGGATAAGTCAAAAATCACAAGAAAACAGTCAAAAGTGAGCAAACACGGACACGAGAATCAAAAGACACAAAGCCCGGAAGCCCCAAAAGACCAAAGCCTTAGCCAAACTTTATCTACCAAGGGCCTTCCATTCATCGCAATTTCCAAAAAAAAAAAAAAATGTTATTTATAACTTGAAAGAATGAAATGAAAGACAAGGACCAAAAGTGCAATTCTTACCAAAGAGATAACAGTTTTAAACTGTCAAGAATGGACTGCTTGGGAAACTTTTATGATTCATCGGTCTCTCCATTTTCACTGCCATGGTATAATACAAGGGGGCAAATCAAAATTAGAGGGTGCTTAAGTCAATTCAAGAGGTCTACATCACAAACCCAGGGTCAAATCAGTCTTTATCAAAGGATTCATTAAAGAAGAGCCATGTCGACAATTAAAGAAGCACAAGTTTATGTGAGTTTTTGTGCTAAATCACTCACAAAACTAACACAAACGTCACATCAAGGGAATGACACGCTGGCATCCTCAGGTTTGTCACTTCTTGATCAAACGGCCACAATTGATGATCAATGATTGAAGAATATGAATGGCAGTAGATTGAAAGATTTGAAAAGCACTGGCTAGGGTCCTAGAAGCTTCAGCTGGGCACTATAAAAAGACCTCACTTCTCACACACACATCATCTAGTTTTTTTAGTAATCGATTCTAGTTTTTATATAATTTTTAGCTTAAATTAGTATTTTTACTTAAATGTTCTTGTAATTTCCTTTTCTTTTAATGTAATCAGCTTTTTCAGTTAATGAAATTCAGTTTTTAATGTTTTAAATTCCGTTTTCTAAGCTCTCATTTAAAGTCATAAGTCTCTCTTAATAAGCATATTGTTCATAAGCTAATAAGCTAGACAAAGTTTTAGGTGAATTTGAGAAAAGCAAATACGAATTATATTAATGAAAAAGTTGAGTACAATTCTTGAAAAGGAAATTACATTTAAGAAGACATTAAGCTAAAATCATTTAAATGAAAATTACAAAAGCTAATTAAGCTAATTTTTAAGCTACTCCTAGATGATCCCGTGAGTGTGAGTCCTTCTTGTATTTATACTGCCTGGGAGAAGCTTCTAGGCTCCTGAGTCTGTTAGACACTCCCTTCAATCCTGCCCCTTCCTTTATCTCTAATCATTAGCTCTCTTGTTATCATCGTTGGATCAATTATGGAGCACACGGATTGCCAGCGTGGCAATCCGTGATTTGACCCTCTTGTGCTTCTTTTGTACGTTCTTTAGTACAAAAATCTAACCCTTGGTGTGTTTTCTTCATTGTACGCGTGTCATTCCCTTTTGGGAATTGACCAATGGGAGCCTTGGATGATGTATAACTCTGCCAACGTGTACATTTTCACTTGAATTCCCCTTCCATGCCCTTAATTTGCACTTGCCCCTTGATTTTGACCTTGAGGTAAAATGTAGAAGACGAGTGAACAGTAGAAACAGAAATTCCCGCGTAACTTTCTTTTATAAAAAGGCGTTTGACTTTTCCTTTTTACCTGGGTTATATCTTTGGGCTTATAAGGGTTTTGGGCCTCGGGCTTTGGTAGAAAGGAATTGGGCCACGGTATGGATTTGTTATAAGGAGTTAACGGGTGTTAACTCTTATAATTATAAGAGTTAACACCGTTAGGGTTTATGGATTATTTTTGCAATTTTTGTAAATACGAGGGACTGATTTGGTAATTTTGGATTTTGTCTTTTTGTGGTTGACTTTGTTTGACCAGGGGTTGACTTTTGTTGACCTTGATAGCATTCTCCCGGCTCTTTGTGTGCTCTTCCGTTCTCGTGTCCGTGTTTGTCCGGTTTTTGACCGTTTTCTTGAGATTTTTGCATTATCCATACTTACACAATCACAAAGACAAAACAAGCAATATTCAAGCATTAAAGCACAATTTTGTCTTTTTAGGGCCTATTTTGATATAAAACGGATATGTGTTTTCACACATATCATTATGCGTAGCTAATAAAGCAGCAACGCAAGCGTTATAATGTAATGATGATGCAGACGACAAATAAGTAAAAGAAGTTAGAATCTAATTAACTGGATGTGTGCTATTTCATTATGATGTTAATAGATGATAAATCATGTATGCACATGTGATGTTCAGGCTGTTAATAGGGAGATAAGGAATATAATAACACAAAGGGCTGTCGATTTCAACAAGAAAGTATGTTTTTTAGTCTCATTTCTCTTAAATGATGATTTTGTAATTATCATTTTCTGTGTTTTGCCTAATTTGCTCTATCTATATTCTTTTTTATGGATATATGTTATTTAGGGGTGTTTGGGGTAAGCTTAAGTTTGCATTCGCAAAAAATTTATAGCTTTCACACTGTCTCATTAAGTAATCCCAAACAACATTACACCACTATAACAGTAACTACTGTTATATTTATAGGACAAGGTAATAATTTGAGTAAAAAGATGGCATGTGTTAAAAGATTACATGGTTAATATGTTTGCAGCTTCTTAATAGCAGACTCATGTGGCGGTGGAGACAGTCGAGTAGAGCCAATCAAGGAAGAAGAAGAAAAGGAAAGAAGAAAAGGCGCCTGAAGAAGGTGGCGTTAGAGATATGGCTGCTGCAAGCAACATTCTTCGGAAAGGTGTGCCAATGTGTATATTGTCGGTTCCAAGTGTATATAAGTTGTAAACTTTGATAGCCTTTGCCGATAAACCCATAATGATATGGTTAAACAGAACGATACTTTCTTAAAAATTGTCAAGCTTAATATATTGGGCTCATGGGCTTATCAACTTAATTAAGCCACAAGCTGAATTTAATAAATTCATAGCATGAGTTCTAAATTCTGAGTTTATTAGCTTCTCAAATTTTTAATATGCCCATAGCCTAAAAAAACCAGTTAAAGTAAACCAGACTATTTTGTTGAATGTTGTGGTGAAGACTCCTAAGTTCATGTACAAAAGGTAAAATATCCTGAATTTGTTTTCTCATGGTATATATAGAATTTCGTACACCTAAAGTTAATTTGGGGGTTTTTCGGTTTGCCTGCTTTGACCTTTGGTGACTTAATACGTGAAATTTGCAGCAAATTTGCCATCTTTGGTTTTGTTTCGGCGAAACAATTCCCTGGTAGATGAAGCTAAGATGGAATTGCATATCAGCTTTCTAGGGCTGATCATGTGGTGGATGTATTCATATGATTTTCTGCCGTATATATGTTTAACCACACAAATTTAAACCTTATTCCCACTCTATATGTATTTTTTTGGTGATTGATTAGTTGATAGTCTGGGAGGTTGTACCGCCTCTGGCAGGATTTTCCACAAACAAAGTGATTTGTGGTTTATTAGCTAACAAGTATAAAAAGACTAATGTATGTCTTTTAATGCAGGCGCAGATTTTCAATGTTAACAGATGCCATCCCTCATGGTGATAGGAAGAGACACAAGGCCCCATTTTTACTAGAGGTATATCAAGAAAAGACATGTTTGCTTTCTTCTATGATACACCCGGAACTTACATATAACTAACCATAAAGTTTTGGTTTTTCAGGTTGCTGGACAAATTTTGTTTCGGGGATGGATTAATGAACAACTTGCGATGACCACATGGGTAAATTCTACCTTTCAAGTATTTTTAGCATCCCAAGACTTTAATTTTAAAGAGAGTGCACCTGATTATAGAACTTACTGTAAAGATATCACAAAGGTGTCCATCAATATGGAACTAAAACGTAGCAGCATATAGGTATGTTTCTGATCACTTAGATGTCCTTAAATTTGTTTATTATAAGTGTTGATATTCTCATATAAATATTCGGTGGTTCCGTTGATGTTCATATTGGGTGTCAACGCGGTTGAGTACAACGGAAGTGCGAGGGCGGCTAAGTAACAACTAGGTTGGGACAGGTTACAGCTTAACCATGATTTTGCATGGAAATAAAGTTTCATGCTTAAAGAGCGCGTTGGGATATTTTTCCCAACTAGAAAAGTAAGTGCATAGCATTTCTTTATGTTTTAGCATGTTGTCCGTTATTTTTAACAATAGATTGTTAATGGGTTTATTATTGTAGTGAATATCGACTTTAGGGGTAATGCTATTGTATTTAGTGTTTGACACCGATACTTTGATCTCGAGCATCTTTCACCTGAAAACTCAGAAAAACGATCACTCGCTCCTATTGCTATGATAGTCACTACTGGTCAGTTTCTTAACTTTGAAATAGTTTCTATTTTATAGTTGTTAAGGCAAAATGAAAGTTTTCCCTTTTTAAGACGTTATGTGCGCAAAATAATCCCGTATTTGGATTGATCAAATGTTCCCGTTCCTTTTCTTTTTTTTTTGAAAAATAACCGAACCCCAAACCAAACCAAAATTGTGCTGACCCCCGCCTGAGATTTGATGTTAAAGGGTTGTTTGGATTAGCTTTTTTTACACGTTTGTCAGCTAATTTAAATTGTATACGATTGAAGTGTGTCATATATGGTTGCCCTTGATTAATATGGATTTGATTGACACCTTTTACTCTGTTCACCTCTTTTCGAGTCTGATTTCATTTTTTTCTGCGGGGTGGGGTGCATAAGGAAATGTGAAAAAACACTATTCTTAAACCCCCCCGTTGGGGGGGGCATTTTTATCTTTAACTTCGAATTTGCCCTCTACTTTTTTGTTAAAAAAAATGAACCCGAACCCTAACCCGAACACCCTCTTACATTCATCACCGACCCTACTCATTATGTAATTATACTATTATTTGAAATCTCTTGTAAATACTCACTTACGCACCACCAAGATTAATGACGTTACTTTAGCCATCTTCTAAATCCTGTAAGTTTTGTTTTGAAAGAATTGGTAACCAAATCTTGTACAAATAAAGCCAATTAAACCAAAGACAGGCGTCTTAATTTATGGATATTTGCATCCTTTTTCTTTTAAACCACTTGTCTCTCAATATGTTCGTGTTAGGGAAATAAGATCAGAATCATGTTAGTATTTTATTTATCGAGATTTTCTATAAAATATTATCTACTATCCGGGTCCTAAGTGTGTCTAATTTACTTTGCAGGTGAACCGTTACATGCGTTTCTATGGGTAGTCCTATGCTAGAAGATTATTGAGAAACTACAAGGAACTGGAATTAACTGATGTTACGCTTATAATCACTACATGGAAGCATGACGTTATATTGAAGTCCCTGATATGTATTTTATGTTGTATGTTAAGATACAACTCCATCAAAGTGTAAAAATTAGTCACTAATAAACATACACATTCAAACGGCCAGTTCACATGCTGGACAGCATATTCGATCGTTATAATATATAAAAAACCGATGCAACTAAACATCTAATAAAGATAACAAATTTTGTTCTTTAATGAAACATAGTCTACAACTATTCTATATAATATTTCCTTCCAATTTGTCTAAACAGCCGGCAAGTTTTCTTTATGGCGGTGCATAAATTTTTTCTCTTATGCGGCATATGGGTTGTGAATCTGATAGAGCATCGTTTAACATCATGGATGAAGAGTATGAAATATTTAGTCTTCATGAAGGCAAGAAAAGCTATTAGAAGTATTTGTGTGAGAACTGAGAAGTATATGAGTATCACATATTTGATCTCTGGCATGATTGTTCCTACTATTTGAAAAGATTTCAAATAGTAGAAAAGATTTCATCGGTAACAGTCTTCATACTACCTTACCCATATATGGATGATCACCTCTTAAGTGTTTTAATGCATGTAATGTACTCTTTGGGGCCTTGTAATAGTCTTCATATTATCTTACATGTGCGTTGCCTTAACGAAATATTACATAACCGGATTCGGAATTCTAAGTCATGACCTAAGAATACTTACAAAACAATCAAACATAAATGTGACACCAAAGCAAAGGATAAGATAGAAGGAGCAAACTAAGGAGTAATGCATGATTAAGTAAATACATTTGTTTACCCATACATGATGAGTTTCCCAACACCATCAAAGTCAGTATTAGATTTTAATATTAGTTTATTTTTAAAAACCAAACCCTACATCTAAAAAACCACCGATAATTTTACCATATTAACCTGCATCTTCTTTTCCCTAATAATGTCAAATATAAAAATAAACAAAAGATATTCATCTTTCACTTTTCTCAACCCTTGAGAGTTAATCTAGTTAGGTTTAGTTCGAAGCCTTCACACGGTATTCCCCTAGAGAACGAATAAACAACCTCTGAGTCCCTTACTATACCTACACAGGCAACAATTATGTACAACTGCCTAGTGGAGTTGTAAAACTAGTGCGTTTACAAACAACCGCAACAGAGTATATTTGCCCATTAAAGGGCAAATGAAGAGGGGGGGGGGGGAGGCTGATTTTAAATTTTTGCTCGTTATTCAACAATGACACATAGAAAAAAAAGAACAAATATAGACCGTTGAAAAAAAGGGTTAAAATCATGAAATAGTAACCAAGTTTCAGTTTTGTTCCAATTTAGTCACTGCAACTTTGTTTTGATTATAAAATAATAATCAAGTTTGAAAAGTGTTCCGTTTTAGTCACTCAAACATAAAAATTACATAATAATAGAACACTAACGAAACTTTGAGTGACTAAAACGGAACACTTTTCAAACTTGGTTATTATTTTGTGGCATATATCTTTGTTCACATGTGCATAAATTGGTTGTATATCAAGTTGGTTGGGGTTAGTGAAATTCAGGGGTGGGTATTTATTATTAAGGTACAACCAAATAATGCACATATGAGTATCTTACAGATAGTTTTTTGAAAAATTACACAATAATGGAACAATATTGAAAGTTGAGTGGTTTTTGTGGTTGATATAAAGTTTGAGTGACTTAATTGGAACAGTCATCAAACTTGGTTACTATTAGGCAACATATTCCCTAAAGTTTATTACATAAAAAAGTCGTAAATAGTTAAAAGAGTGGGAATGTGCCCGCACGTTGCAATGGGGCGTTTTTTTATATTGCCTACTTGTATGTTTTATGTTATTATACTCGCGCCATAAACGTTGACTAAGTAAAAATGGGAAAAAAAAAGTAAATGGGCCAGCCCAAGGCGGGCCTAATTTTTTTCCGAATTGATTTTGAACGAATATTGATTAGGAATGTGTCCGTGCGTTGCAACGGGGCTCACTTGCGTTCGACGATTTTTTTATATTGCCTACTTGTATGTTCCCCGTTATTATACGCGTGCTTTAAATCTTGACTAAGTAAAAAAGAAAAAAAAAACCCAAATGGGCCGACCCAAAAATGGGAGCAAGAAAAAAATGCCATGGCCCAATGAACAGTGCCAATTTGAACATGCATTAAAAAAATAATCTATCTCAATGTAACATGCGTTAACAAAATGATGCCCCTTCTGAAATGCTGCCTTGGGCCGTTGCCCACCTGGCCCAACACAAAGGCCGACCCTGCCCCTGTTCACATACAATATGAGGTACAGTTGAAACTTGAAACACAAGCCCTTTTGTAAGATAGTGATACAACACCATATATCAAATTTCATTTAAAGACGTAAAGTAACATCTATACGAAACTTCAGTTTCATTATAGGAAAAGGACATATCAATAATTATCACATGAAATTATCAAACACAGATTTGATAAATCAATATCTTCTATACTAGCTAAGATAATTAAAAAATAATTTATGGTGTATTTATCTAGCCATAAAAAAAGTGAACTATTATTGTGATATATGTCCCCATTTTGTTTGTTTGTTTTTTTGTTTTTTTACAGTTTTCCCAAACAAAAACGTGAAAATTTAAGAATCTTTGTCCAGAAGATTCGAGCCATCGTCATGAAAGATTAAACCTCGAAATGAACCAAATGCGCAACTGAGGCTTTTGTGGCGTGTTATTGTTTTAGCATATCCTAACAGGTGTACTTATTTGAAGGATTCAACAGCTAGCACATGTTACGCGACTAACTGAAATCCGCACTGGTTGCTTTGGACAATTTAAGGAAGTAGGGCCGTCTCAAAATTTCTGAAATTTTTTAGGGTCTTAAGCGAAATTAAATAATAAGACCTTTGGGAGAAGAATTTTTATATGTAAATGACACTGTTTATAAGATATAATGCAAATTAGTTATCTAAACATTTAACATATTGTTAATGTGACAAATTTTAGGGCCGCTGAAATTTTAAGGCCCTGTGCGGTTGCCCACCCCGCACACCCTCAAAGACGGCCCTATAAGAAAGGCTTGTTTTTTTTTCAGTTCGGTTGTTTGGTGTCTTCGTTTCCACTTTCTGTAGATCGTATCCAGAGGGGTCTCGGATGGGTGTGCAGTAGGTGCTGTCGCACAGGGCCTCCACTTAAAAGGGCATTATTATTAGTTTTTGCATATACATACGTATAATACTATACGTATATGTGCATATAATTCAAATTTATATGCAATTTCTTTCTAGTTTACAAGTATAATAGGGCCTCTATGTTATTATTGCCTAGGGCCACCTAAAACTACGAAACGGCTCAGATCGTATCATTTTATGATCTGCGTCTTTGCTAGCTGTATAGCGAATGTATATATATATATATATTTTTGCTCAAAGAATATACACATCTTTTTCCGCTGTTGTTCTAGTAACATTATGTTAACACGTTTTAAAGAAGAAAAAGTAAGCGATATATTGTTTATTTCGTGAAATACACACTATAGATTTTCATTTGTTAAATCAAATAATTATTGAAATATAAAAGCATTTTGAACACGAAATAAAGGTGACAACTACTGGTGGACCATACACACTATAGATTTTCATTTGTTAAATCAAGTAATTATTGAAATATAAAAGCATTTTGAACACGAAATAAAGGTGACAACTACTGGTGGACCATGAAATAATACTAATGCAAGATCCTATCGCTTATCGTTTATACGTTCATCATACTCTTGGACCCACCACGTATCCTTAATCTCCAACTCAATTCACGCTGATAAAATGAAACGAATGTTTCAAAAACCGGGTCTTTAATCGATCAAGTCGAGTCACCGGGTTATCGGTTTAACCGGTTCAATCGTCAGATCAACCCGGTTTTCAAAATAATAATAATAATAATAATAATAATAATAATAATAATAATATTTGCAACGATACAAAAAAATGTATATATATAAATCATGAATATACCTTATATTGAGCCTAAAAACGATTTATTATAAATATAACATGTAACAAAAAAAAATTACGTCGCAAATATATATAAAAACTTGCTTTATTTGCAAAAAAACATGAAAAAACCAAAACTCGGCCGGGTCTCGAGAACCGAGATGACCCGGGTCACCTTAAACCCGGCGGGTCTAACCGGGTTTCGAAAATATGAAACCCGGTTAAAATTGACCCGTTTTTCAACCAGAACCGGTTCAACCGGTTGACCCGTTCGGGTCGAAACGGGTTTCAAAACATTGGATGAAACCCGACGGTGTAATCTAATGACCAATTTTAGGTTTCGTTTGTTTTTTCTAAGAAGCATTTTTCCCCTCTTTTGTCTGTAAACCTCTGCTGGCGGGCAGAGATTTTTGTTTGTTTTTTTGCACACATAAATGCTTAGAAGAACTTCTTACCCCTTCAACATTGTAGACACAAACTTTCACTTATTCCTACTTCTTCAACACTCACCTCCCACCACCACCTTTAATATTTGTTTGTTTTTTTTTACGTTTTATCTGTTTTTTTATGTTTTCGTACGTTTTTATATCGAAGTGATTTATTTTCTATGTTTTTTGTACATTTTCATACGTTTTTTAACGAAGTACTTCAATAGCACAAAAAAAAACAAACGGTCTTTTTCCTGTAGATGAAGACTTTAGATGTACATCTTCTTCTGCAGACATGGTTTATAGATGAAGAGATAAAACTTCTGAAAAAACAAACAAAAGTCGTTTCTTGTGAATTCAGAGGTACCCGCGCGTTGCTGCGGGCGCTAATTTTTCGCGCGTTGTTGTGGGCATTAATTTATTTTTTCGGTCTCATGTTTAATAGTTTGTTTTTTTTCTTATATTAAATGACAATCGCGCGTTACTGCGGGGCATTTTTTCTTATTGTATTTTGTGCGGATTTATTTTTAATGATATATGGTATAATGCCCGATATAGGGTTTTCTTTTTTTTCAATAAAGGGAATTTATTTATTTATTTATTTGGCTCAGGCCGATAGAAAGTCGTAAATAGTTAAAAATGAGAGTACGTCTCGTAATTTTTTTTCTTATTTTTGGCCAAAGAAGAGGAGGGGAGGATTATAAAGTTTTTTTTTGGGCCGATGAACAGTAACTGAGCCCTGGCCAAAAAAGGAGGGGGGGATTATAAAGTTTTTTTAAAGGGGGGGGGGGATGAACGGTAACCGAGCCCAGGCCCAAAGTGGGAGCTTGACACTGTAGCGTTACACTGTTTCACGAGGATGAGTGGAGCAATGGGACGAATCTGGATGGTGGTGTCAGCGGAGGCGCATTTGACTGGATTGGTGACGTCGATGCGTTCTTTTTCTGTTGTTTACTAGCTCAAAGAAGTGGTTTATAAAAGTGGAGTGTTATTAAGTTTTGATAATAGAAGTGGGTTTAAAAAAAAAGAGTTTTGATATGAGTAAAAAGTGGCCTTTGTGTATACTTTGTAGATTGATGTTTAGATCTAACTTGAAGTTATATGTTTTGAGGAAGTTAGTGTATGTGGAACTGTTTGTGGTTTTAAGCATGGTGATGATTATGGGTTCTTTGAAAAATGAAGGTCTTGAGTATCACCGGGGAAGTGTTTGTGGGTATCATCTTGATCCAACAAATCACCATTGACTTAAGATTCCGATAGCCTTTGCGTGGTTTTGGGTTTGGGTACACCGATTGTTTTTAGTTGCTAATGGGTTTTTTAGGATTTTGGATTTGGGGTTTGGCTGGTAATACACGTCACATACTAAGTACCTTCTTCTTGGTGCCGGTCAGCGGGTGGTGGTGTGTGTCGACAGTGTTCGTGCGATCAACGATGGTGGTGGTGCGTGGGTATATGTCAGACGAGATACGAGAACTGTGCCAATTGGATAACATAATATATGAGCTGATAGGCCATTTCATGGATATTAGTTAGCAAGTGTGATAATTTTTGAGTTAGTGATTTGTAGTTAGTTAAGGTATATTTTTAGTTATTATAAGAGATTTGAATGTGGATTTTAGGTTACTAATTGTTGAAGATGGGTGTTAATGTATTTAGGTTTGAAGATAATGTTTTGATATTTATGGGTTTTAATTTTGTGTTCTTGAGTGGAGTGAAAGACGGTGGAGGTGATGGTCGGAGATGAAGATGTATGAAGGAAGAAGATGAATTGCGAAAATACGGAAATATCCTCATTTGGTGGACAATTAACTAGTGTTAGTGTGGCCCGTTAAAGTGAAGGACCAACAATACATAACGTTTCTCACTTAAGGACGGACGATGCATTTTTTTTGGTCAAAGGACGAAACCTGTCGGTCAACGTATACCACAAGGACGAACGGTGTAATTTACTCATTATGTTAAATACCTACTTCGCAAAAGCTTGTTGCATGTGAGATTTGAACTCAAGTCATGATTAAAGAATCTCGATCACCTCTAACTTATTTAGTTCAAGAACCAAATCGTTATGTAAATGTATTTCCTAACATACTAAAGAAGAAAAGCCTAAAAAAATTTCAAAGTAAGTGAACGACATTGACTACTTTAGATCGGGCAGTGGTGACTAACATTATTATCGTCAACTTATCGTCATATTACCTTTTACACCACGACCAACATCATTACCAACAAGGTGTAATAAGACAACCAATTTCACCAACCAAACATACTTCACTTAAACTCAAACATACCACATAATACACTTATAAAAAAGAGAGAATTGCAAAAATCGTCCTTGTGGTTTGGTCAAATTGCACGTTTGGTTCGTGTGATATCGAAATTGCAAAAAACGTCCGTGTGAGAAACCTTGGGTTTCACTTTTAGTTCTTTATCGAACTGAAATGACTAAAATACCCCTATGTTTCTATAATGAAGATAAGGGTATTTTGGTTATTTAAGTTAGACAAATGACTAAAAGTGGAACCCAAGGTTTCCCACACGGACGATTTTTGCAATTTTGATACCACACAGACCAAACGTGCAATTTGGCCAAACCACAAGGACGATTTTTGCAATTTCTCTATAAAAAAAGTCGATGTTCAGATGAACAACTTGTGCTCAAAGTTGATCCAGAACGCGTAGGTGGAGGGCGGTTTTTAAATAAGACCATGTCTTTGGGTGTTAAACGCGTTGTATTAGAAAATCCACAATTAAACAAAGTTCTCCCTCCGTCCCAAAATTATTGTCCCCTATTGACTTTTTAAGTCTTTTTCTTCTAACTTTAACCGTAAATATTTTTGTTTGTGTTATATAGTCGTTGATGAAAATCATAGCTATGAAAATACATTTAAAAATTAATCAATTCACATACTTTTCATTAAGTATTATATAAGACAAACAAAAATATTTAAAGTCAAAGTTGAAAGAAAAAAAATTAAAAAGTTAATATGGGACAATGATTTTAGGACGAAAGGAGTAATTACAAAGCTAAAACATGACTATTTTAGAAAAAAAAACAACATTTCTCAAAATTATGATGGTTTCAAACACGTGAAGCGTAATTCAATTGATAATGAATTGATTATATGTTAGGATTAAAAGACTTTTTGAAGCTGTTTGGAAGTTATTGCTGCTAATGTTAGAGTTACTGCTGCTAAGCATAACTTAGTGCTGTTAGTGATATTAGTGAAAAATATGCTAAGTAGTTAGTACTGCCAATTACTACTGCTAGTATATATTACTACTGCTAATAGAAGTTAAGACTGCTCAAAGACTTGGAAGAAATACTACCAAGTAGTTAATACTGCTAGTATAAAAGTTACTACTGTTAGTGTAACTTAGTACTGCTAGTATATGTTAGTACTGCTTGAGTAAAGTTACAACTGTTAGCATAAATTTAGTACTAGTACTGCTGATGAAGAATGAAGAAAATATTCTAAGTAGTTACTACTGCTTGTACACAGTTAGTGCTGCTGGAATAAAAGTTAATGCTGCTGGTTACAACTGCTGAAAGATTACAACTGCTAGAAGAGTTTCTACTGTCAAAAGGATAAAGTCAAGAGAAAGGATAAAGATAAATATTGTTTATCAAGATTGCCTATGGGATAAGTATGAGATATTTTTTTTAAAGATTCGTATAATTTATTTGTTTAGAAGATCATGATAACTTAGGAAAGTATTGTAAGCCTTGTAGAACTCCTTGGTGTATAAAAGGAGGTCCTGGGGCATAATGTTTAAACAATTTAGATATCTAGAAAATTGTTATTCGTAGCCTCAAGGTTTTGTAAACCCTAACACTATTAAGAGTGTTCGTTTTATATTGAGGCTGAAAGTTTTGTAAACTGTTTGTTATTGATCTTGTTTATTACTGTTTTATTATAATTCTTCTTAGTATCATTGACTAGATTCCATATAGTTTTTGATATTCACAGTCAAAGTTTCTACTATAGTTGTGTTGGATTTATCTTTCATAACTATACCTTTAACAAGCTAAGGGATTACAGATCTATTCTATTGGGATCAATATTATATTTGCATCTAACAAGCACAAAGTTAAAGATATTCGAAATGCGGTTTAGGATTGTGGAGAAAATAAATCCCCGGGTCCCGATGGGTTCACGTTTGAATTTTTTCAGTGTTATTGGAGATTTATTGGAGATGATTTATGCGAAGCGGTGGAATGGTTTTTCCTCTATGGTAATTTTCCGAGAGGTTGTAATTCCTATTTCATTGTTTTAATTCTGAAAATTCAAGATGCTGAGTTTGTTTCAGATTATAGGCCAATCACTTTGATTGGTAGTGTTTACAAAGTTGAATCTAAAATCTTAGCAAACAGATTGTCTTACGTCATTTCTATATTGGTCTCAAATGTGCAATCGGATTTTGTTAAAGATAGACACATTTTGGATTGTCCGTTTATTATTAACGAAATTATATCGTGGTGTAAACGAAAAAAGAAACAAGCTATGTTGTTTAAAGTTGATTTTGCAAAGGCATATGATTATATTCGTTGGGATTTTTTAGATGATGTGTTACAGGCGTTTGGGTTTGGTATTAAGTGGAGGACATGGGTCAAAGGTAGCTTATCATCGGCTATGGCTTCCATATTACTTAATGGAAGTCCTACTTCGGAATTTAGTTTCGAATGTGTATTGAAACAAGGAGATCCATTATCTACGTATCTGTTATTCTTATCATGGAATCAATTCACCTTTCATTTTTTCGAACGACCGAAGTAGGGACTTTTCAGGGTTTGCAAATTTCTGACGAGATGAAATTATCTCATTTATTTTATGCGGATGACGCGGTGTTTATAGGTGATTGGAATATGGCGAATATCAATAATATTTTTTATGATCTTCATGTTTTTTATCTTGCTTCAGGGTTAAAGATTAACATCAATAAAAGTAATTTGATGGGTATCGGAGTAGCTAATGCTGATGTTATTGAAGCAGCTAAGGTTGTTGGGTGTTTAGTGATGAAAAATCCTTTTTGATACCTCAGAATTATGGTGGGAGGTTATGCTGCTAAGAAGGCTGCTTGGAAAGATACGATTCGTAAAATGCGTCTTCGGCTTTCAAAATGGAAACTGAAAACGCTATCAATTGGTGGAAGATTGACTTTATTAAAATCAGTTCTTGGGGCCTCGCCTATATATAGTATGTCGATATATAAGGTTCCGTATGGTGTTCTAAAGGAGATGGAGTCAATTCGGAGTCGATTTTTCAATGGCATAAAAGATGACAAGAAAAAGATTACATGGGTTTCATGGAATAAAGTTTTATCGTCTAAAGATTCGGGTGGATTGGGAGTCTCAAGTTTTTTTGCTCTTAATAGGGCGCTTTTATTCAAGTGGGTATGGAGATTTGTTTCTAAAGATGATTCAATGTGGTACAAAGTGATTTCGGCTATCCATGGTCCAAGTTTGCAAAGTTCTAGCCGATCCATTCTGAACGGGTCTAGCTGGATAGAGATTATTCAAGAACTTAATAGCCTTAAATCCAAAGGTATTGACATTATGTCTCATTGTAAGAAAAAAGTGGGTAATGGCAGACATACTTCATTCTGGAATGAGAGATGGTATGGTGATATTTTGTTCAAAGAGAAGTTCCCAAGAATTTATGCCCTTGAAAATTGCAAAGATGTTTCAGTTGCTGTAAAATTTAGTTCGGTTGGGGGCATCCAGAATTACCGTAGAGAACCTAGAGACGGGGTGGAAAAGCAACAGTTTACGGAGATGAATTTGACTATGAGCCAGATTTGTTTAGCTGCTACTGATGATCGATGGTCTTGGGACCTTAACGGTGAGGGTTCATTCGTTGTGAAAGACCTGCGCAATTTAATTGATGATTTTATGCTGCCTAAAGAAGAAAATGTGACGCGATGGATCAAATACATTCCTATTAAAGTAAACATTTTTGCATGGAAGGTACGATTAAATCGCCTTCCCTCGCGAATCAATTTGTCTCAGGGAGGTATTTTATTGGATTCGTTGGATTGTCCGGTCTGTTTAGACGCGCCTGAAGACCTTTATCATTGCATATTCAGATGTGAAGTCGTTAATGGTATTATGATTTTGTTTTGTCGTTGATGGAATATTGATTAGGTTCCTATAAACTATTATGACGAATGGCTTCTTTGGTTTAATTTCATCCGGTTAAACTCAAAGATTAAGAAGTTGCTTGAAGGAGCTTGTTATGTGATGTGGTGGCATTTATGGAATTTCAGGAATAAAACTCTTTTTGGATCTTGTCTTCCTCGACGATCGATTCTTTTTGATGAGATTATTTTGACGTCTTTTACTTGGATTTCCAATCGTTGTAATAGGAAGTTTTCTAGAGATAGTTGGATGCAAAATCCATCTTTGATACCTTTGTAATTTTTCTCTAGTTTTTCTAGAGTTTTTTAATATATCGTTTCGTTGCCGTTAAAAAAAACAATTAGCGTTCTGTAGCCACAACTGCAGAATAAATTGTGTATACCTTTCGCATTATATAAAAAACAAGGTTTTAAGCCCGCGCTTTGCTGCGGGGTGTTTGAAGTCGACGAATTCAGTCGGTACGTTTGTACCTGGTCGTTTCCTTTAGCAGAAGCATTATACTACTTTCCTAACCGTCACTTGGCTTATAATCGTGTAAGTATCTAACGTGTCTACATATTTGGCTATACAGCTCATATCAAATAACAACATATATAATTTATATAAATATTATCTCGGGATTCAAAAGAATTACGCTAAGTTTTTGTCTGAGGAAAAAGAAAGGAGCAATATACGGCCCCCGGGAATTATCGGCTTCTCCCGCTTCCATTGTATAGCTCTATTACTATAAAAATGCTTGTTCAATATTTTCACTATAGATCAAGGCCGAGCCACATTTATGTCCTATCAAGTTGATACATTTCTCAAACTTGATATCCTTTTTTGGGACGGGTCAAATCACACCAACAAGGGAACAATTTGGTTTTCATTCATTTGTAAAAACATCAATCTAATCGTCATCTTTATGTCAGTGAAGGCATTCATGCCCTTCTAATTGTACAGTTTTCACGATTTCCAAGGAAGAAATCTGGAATAATTTTTTCTACATAATCCCAAAGAAAACAAAATTTTAGATAGAAAGCCAAAAGCTTTAGCAGGTTCAAAGAAGTATATGATTGCAGCCAACGATTAATTGCTCATGCTTTTGTACTTAATGTAAAATATAGTACTATCTATATACACAAAATGAAATACTTGAATTTTTCGAAAGTGGTAACTTTACTCTGGCTTTGAATTTAAAGGTCAAATCGTATGATGCAAAACTAAGTAACAATTTGTCCAATGGTTTTCAAAAACAAAGTAAATGGAAAAATGAATGACAAATCACAAAACCATATTCCTAGATTCGGTGCAAAGGACTTTGGAGTATTATTTGATGAATGAACCACAACAATGACAAAATCATAAGAAAGAAAACATTAGTAAACTTTTGGATAATTACCTTGTTGAAATAGCTGGAGACCCAAATCTTTGTGCCACCAAGTTTCAAGTAAAATTTGAATGGCTACCAGATATTGCTCGTACATGCGGTTATAACTTTAATTTATATTGAAGGCCAGACACATCTTGATCTATCAGAACATGACCGAATAAGATTATGCAGAGTCATGGAGCGTCAAAAGCGCTCAGTTGATGCACGGTCACACACTACATAAAAAATAGATTGCCTTTAAGAACAATTATGCAGGTAAATTTAATTGCATGGTTTAAATAGAAACTGTTAATGAAATATGGAAATGTATTATTTACAAAGCAAGTGAAGCTAAGGGCGAGAATGCAGATAAATCAGCAGATAGTGAACGCCGATAACTCAGATCAGGAAGACAATCGTTCATCGGGGGTTTACCATATACATGTCATTACTAATATGTTATTTAGTTGGCCTATATGTTTTTGGTCTTGACATTAGCCTGTTATGATCATATATGTTAATATAAAACAATAAAATCGCTTCTGGTATGCATGTGGACCACTACACAAAGGAGCAACAATTTACAGTCCATAACTTTTGCCAAACACGGTCATTCCAGAACTCATACCAAGCATACGATTCGATATATACATGACTAACAAATCCACTCGATGATCTGAGTCATGTTAAGTACTGTATATCACTCATTTTAGGTCGAGGCGACTCCTTAAAATATAAATCAACTTTCATACCCCTACTATTAGGATTAAATTAAATCTAATGAAGCCATTGTTATTGCATGTATGAAAGCTGATATATTGGGATTGTAGTTCAAACGGTCAGAGCACAACCACCCATCTAACATCACCAACCAACCACCAACGCCACACACCATGAACGGTGGCAATGAAGAGGTTGGTGGCATCGAAGAGTGCGTATGCTTTCATTTTTCGATTAAGGGTTTGTTTGAGATTACTTGTTCCATTACTGATTTTCAAGATAAACAAATATCAACGTATAAGAATTAAAAACTTCGTAAACGAAACTTACAGGCCTGATAGGATTTAGATAACAATTACGAAACCTAAAAAATTAGGGCAGCGAACAATCTCAGCTTTATTGAGGCCTTTCACAGTCACAACGGCCTCTTACAACTGATATTACCGTCGTTCTAGTCGCACAAAACCGCAAACAACATATAAGTATTACAACCGATATTACCATTGTTCTAAATCCATGGTCCGTGTGATATCAAAATTAAAAGTTCAAACAATCAAAAGTCTTCATGAGGCTCAGATAGGCTAACAATCAAAGAAACAGGATCCATCCGCCATGGCTGCAACTGTAATGAGTTGCCCCGCCAAGACGCATATAATCTCAGTTGCATCGAAGCCTTTCATACTTATCACAGCCTCCCACAACTGATATCACCACCATTTTAATCGCATTGGCACGATGTGAGACCGTGCACACACGGAAGCCTTACAAAAATGAGACCCAAAATTTTACTAACCAAAGCATTAAGCTACGAACCTGCCCCACCAAGCATCTAATTAAACCTATTCAAATTTATAACAGCCTTGCAAAAACAATGGCCTCATCTAAAAAAGACCAAGAACACAATATAGTTAGAGTATTATAATCCCTTGTATCCGAGATTCGGTTGTCACATCATGAAACCAAACATCATCTTAAAAAACAAAGCCTCATGAAAACTAAAAAGTTAACATCCAGCATGACTGGAAACCAATAGTTTGCTTCGCCAAAACGGTGGCACCTACCACCAACCACCAAACTGAAAACAAATACAATAAACTGTTCACTCCCAACCTAACCCCCCAAATTAATTTAGGCAAAACATATTTGAAGAAATTTGTTAATGAAAAAAGAATCAAACAAAAGCTGTACCGATGGAGAGAAAGGAGAAGATATTGAGATAAGATCGGGTAGCTTTCACCGAAACTACATCAAAACGCAAACCACATAGGCGAGATGAAAAACACCTAAAACCCATCACAAATAAATCGATGACTTCTTCCTTCATAATCGAAATCATCTGCATGCGATCTAAGATGATCAACCCAAGCCAACAAACACCAACGTCACCAACCGACCACCAATACCACACACCATAAACGGTGGCAATGAAGAGGTCAGCAGCATCGAAGAGAGTTATGGCAACAAAAGATACATGAATCCCTAACCAACCCTCATTCAATCAAACCGGATTAGTGGTACTGGCGTTAGAGAGAAAAAGCCATTTTAGAGAGAGAAACAAATTGGAGAGACAGATGGAGTGTTATTACATAATGGATTAATGAGGCGGTGATAACATTTAACATGCGTCAAAATGGGAAGAGTCGGGTAAGACCCGGGTCAACGACCGATTCCGGCTATCCCGTTCGGCGGGTCGACCCGATCGGAAACCCGACACAACCCGAGTAGCATTTAAGGAGCATTTAAGGAGAGAGGGTGCTCTTTATATAAATTTATAATAAGCCAATTGTAAAATGATTTGAGTTATGAGTTATTAACCATTTACACTTTAAACTTCATACACATACACATTTATTTTTTATTTGCACATTCAAATGTATAGTTAACCGAACATTCAAACATTTGCAAGGCTAGGAGTGTTGTTTTCATATGTTGAATATATACTACATTATAAAGCATTTGAGACATTTTCATATTTAGAAAGTCTGAAAATTCATACTTTTTCTTTTCTTTTTTATGGAAATATAATTTTTTAACAACAAACACATCATATCATTTTATGTAATAACCTTTTGTAACAACTTTTTGTTATGTGCAATCTTAACCATCCGGGAAACACATCTTAAAGTGACATGCGTTACTTTTTAAATAAAAAATCACATTTATTTTTAAATTGAAATATTTTTTTATCTATTTATTTTTTTTGATTTAATTTCTGCTGTATTTTCTAAAATTTTATGCTCTTTAATTCAACATTTATTTTGATATATTTTTATTAATTTTTAATGTCTTCCGAAACCACTACTTTACGTGCGTAACATTCTAGTAATTATAAAAACGGCAATGGTTATCGTGTAGACATGATAAATCTCACGTGGATTAGATTATCCATTCGAAAACATAACACGTCACGAAATATATGACTTGTGACAGAGAATATCCAAGAATCAAATAAACATTTTTATAATAAGTAGTAGTAACGAGTTAGGTTCACCCGCGCTTTGCTGCGGGATGTTTGGCGGCCAGTGTTTTTGGTTGGACGTGTTAGAAGGTATATTTTTGTAAAAAAAAAAAATTAACGGTCGTTAAGTAACGACCGATTTCAAGGGGGGGGGGGGGGGGGGCGATAAAAATTACTAACCCAACTTGCTCTGCGATTCCCTACCCGCTTAGAGAATTCGTTTGTTTGGGTTTGTAGCCTTTACCGCTTATCATATTAACATCATTCTTTTCGTTTTTTTTTTTTTACTTGCTTTTCTATGCTTATATAAAGACTTCATACTCTCTTGACCATTCAAAATTTCTCCAAAAGTATATATCTTCTACGAATCAAGTTTGTATTCAAATTAAAGTTAAAGTTGTTAAAAATTCAAAATAAACCCACTAAAAATGTGAAAAGCTAAAAATTTATAAAAATATATCAAAAAGGGATGTTGAATTAAAGATCACGGAATTTTAAAAAATATAGTGAAATTAGATCATAAAAAAAAAATAGATAAAAAGATATGTCAAATTGAAAATAAAAGTGATATTTTAATTAAGAAGTGACACATGTCACTCTATGATGTGAACTTCTAAAATAAAATAAAATGTATGATCAAAATTGCACCTCCTTATTTTAATTTTTGACGAGACCCACATTATAAATGCTTGACATAGAAGGATAAATACACATAAGTAGTAGTAATAACGTGCTACTTAATAAGTTAGTTGGCTTATTATAACTTCTACTCACTTTCACACAACACACTGTTTCTACAAATTTTATGTGAAAAAAAAGTAGCAGCTGGAATGTCTTCCTTACCAAATATCTCCAAGTTACTCAACAGGTTTGTGTCTCATTATTCTGTCGTTTGATTCAAACAAATGTTTTGTGCATTGTGATGTTTATGTTCATGAACCTATGATGAGTTCAGACATATTTTTTAGTTAATTTTATTGTGCAAATTTGTTCAATTTTTGTTTCTGAGGAGGATCTATGTGTTAAAACTATGAGTAAATTGGTAATTATAACCGGTTAAATATGTTAAGCAAGTACCATGACATTTTTAGCGCATGTACTAATGGATCAAAAGGAAAAACAGAATCACCCATATGAACCATAGGATATACGTACAGTAGTATATTTCTACTCTATTACATTTTTTTTTTTTTTTTTGGGTACTTAATAACTAATACAAGTTTGAAGACCATCATATGTAATGTAGACTAATAATAGTGCCGATGGAGAACCAATGAGATCCTGTTTACGAAACACATGATAGTTGATATGAACCATTTGTTACTTTGGACAATCCTATGACAAATATGATAAAAGGAACTCGCCTTATAATCTTTATGGCCTCAAAAGTCAAGGTCTATCTAGTTTTCGGAATGACAGGGAGTAATAACTCTACTTCGGCCCTTATTAGGGATACTAGAATGCCCATGATTTCGGATACAAACCTTTTGAAAATGCTGTTTTATCTTTAACATATCTTGTATGGGTTCTATAGGTACTTGGGACTCTGCAAGATGCATGAGGTGCAACCTAGCTCAGGCGTTGTATCATGGTTAAACAAGGTCATGTTCTTATTTTGTCCGTTTATTTAAGTGTATCCTGAGATATTATAGGCCTAGAATCTGACAGATATGTCTCTCTTGTTCTTATCAGGTAATGGTTCAGAAGGACGCGTGCGAAAAACATACAATAGTGATTGTGCTGGACCAACTTACAAATGCAGATTTGTTTCCCCTAACCGATCTTTTCCGCTCAAATATCTCCGATGCCCTTGACTCTGTTGACTTACTTCAAGAATCAAGCGCTGACTTAAACGACTACCCCATATTGTCCTTACTGCACGCTATCAACAAAAGGCTTCGTGTAGTTGATATCCGAGAAATGCTGTTAAAGGAGGATGTCTTGAGGTCTATTTTCGAGACTGGTCTTGACTGTCAAGTTTTGAACATAAAGTCAACCGAGATTCAAAAGCTAAACATGGCTGGGAAATTTATGCATATGCACACCCTAAATCTGGATTTTTGCACCTCAATAAGTAGCATGGAAAAAGATTGCTTCACTTACATGCCGAATTTGATACGTCTATCAATGTGTTCCACAAGAGTATCCAATCTATGGACTACCGCTGCTGCGTTGTTAAAACTTCCCTCATTGCTGGAATTGCGATTTCAAAATTGCTTGTGTTGCAAGGACACTGCCCCATGTCATTTGAAAGATCAATCTGATAAAAACACCACAAAAGCTTCAAGCGATATGCTAATTGAGGTCAGAACATTTTTCCCTAAGTTTCTAAAGTTTGTTGATATTTACACCTAAATTTTATTATAAACTTAGTTTATGATCTGTTTCAGGTTTCTTTCGGTAAATTGGATGTTGATGAACATGAAATATCTACGGTTTCACAAAAGTACAACTTGCATCATCCTTCTCTTATATGTTTTCAGAAACATTATAGGGAGTACATGATTGCTTCATTACCAAGATTAGGAGTCTTGGATAACTGTCGAATAGGAAAATCTGATAGAGAAAGAGCCAAGACTGTCTTTTCAAGTTACTATGAGTTATTACCTAATAAACGGAAGCACAGAGAGAGCATTATTGATGTATTGCATATGCGTGAAACCGGAACAAGTAGTCTACTCAAACAAAAATCATTGAGGTCAAAGGGTCCATCACTACATAAAAAAAGTCAAAGTTTCTACTCTAGGTCTCTCTGTGCTGCTAAACTTGGTTCTTCTGCATGGCCTGTTTTACATCCAATATCTAATATTAGCCAGATACTGAAAGAAGAGGGTAAGATCCTTCGACCAAGGCAATTCGAGTATCACCAAACGGACCCCAGCCTAATGGCTTTTGGGACTCTAGAAGGAGAAGTAGTTGTTATAAACCATGAGACGGGGAATGTTGTTAATTATGTGCCATCCTTTAATGCAAATAAGAGTGTTTTAGGGCTCTGTTGGCTTAAGAGATACCCATCCAAGGTATGTTTTATGCTTGAATGATAAGCTTGATACTAAGGAGAACACCTTTATTTTCCTTTACCAAAATGGGTTCGGGTCAAAGCATGAGAATTTCATGTATGGATGGAAATGGCCTGCAAGGCCGCAAACACTATCTTTTATCCATTTTTTAAAACTTTTATAATAAATAAATGTCTAAAATGACGTTTGACCTATCCGACCCATTCGATCATATCAAATTTAGTTGTAACCTATAGCTTAATCTATTTGACCCATTAGAGATAGAACATACCCAAATCGACCTATTTATAAGTAAATGGGTCAAAGTTGCCACCTCTACTGCACAACCCACACAATGAAGATGGACCTTGGTCCCTTTTGTTAAGTTCAATCTCGCCTTGTTTCATCTAGCTTTAGTTAACAAATTTTCTACTTTGACAAACAGCTTATTGTTGGTTATGACAATGGGTCCTTAAAATTGTACGACATAAACGACACACTTCCAGAAGTTGCAGATAGCGATTATGGTTCTAGTGGTGCTGCTTTTGATGACTTTCAGCACTTGACTTCAGTTCACGTCAATGCAACAGATGATCAAATTCTTACAAGCGGATACTCAAAGAAAGTTGCAGTCTATGATATCTCCACTGGCAAACGCCTACATTTATTCACTGACATGCATCGAGAACCCATCAATGTGGCCAAATTTGCTCATCATTCTCCGTCTCTCTTTGTAACTTCATCATTTGATCATGATGTCAAAATGTGGGACCTGAGAACAAAACCTGTAAATCCATGCTACACAGCTTCAAGTTCAAGCGGAAATGTAATGGTTTGCTTCTCTCCGGATGACCTGTACTTGCTTGTATCAGCTGTGGACAATGAGGTATATCAATTTAGTATCAACAATGAGTAAATATGGTCCAAGACTTTTATTATATTTATACAAACTGGTTCAATACTAATATTTATTGGTGTCAGGTTAAGCAACTTTTGGCGGCAGACGGGAGGCTTCATACAAAATTTGATATAGCTCCTACAGGAAGTGCTCAAAATTACACTCGGTCATATTATATGAACGGAAGAGACTATATAATAAGTGGGAGCTGCGATGAACCAGCTGTGCGTGTATGTTGTGCGCAAACTGGAAGGCGGCTCAGGGATATTTACTTGGAGGTATTACATATCTTCTTTTTCATAAATATCATTATTAGAACGTTGTTATTTTCTTGATACTTGTGGTAGTCTAGATTATATCTGCTCGTTTTAAGTCGAGTCGGGTCATTTTTCAGGGTCAGAATGCAAGGAGTCTTATGTTTGTGCAGTCTCTAAGAGGAGATCCATTTAGAGTAAGCTTTTTTCTATTCAGTTTATTTATCTATGTTATGTAAAAGGTGGCCAGGCGTATTGCCATGGCGATAGGATCTGAAAAATAACATTTCTTGTGTTTTTAACCAGCATTTTCATATGGCGATCTTAGCAGCATACGTGCGTCCTAGCTCTAAGTGGGAGATCATCAAGGTAATGCATACTATAATCGATCATCGTTCTTATTCATTAATTCATGCTGAAGATCTGAATTCCATGATATCAATAACTGCAGGTCAACTTGCTTTCGTCGGGTCACTATTCTTCTGAGTATCATCAAGGCCAATATTTCTGTCCTTCGTATAGGCTCGGAACTTAGATGTCCATGAGTTCTGTTAAATCCTTTTTTCCTACTCTAAGTGACCAAACTCGATGCTTAACGGAAAACTTAAAACATACGTAGTATATTTCAAGTGTAGCATAATAACATTGGATTTGGTCTCACTAGTTTCACGGTATATATGTATCAGAAACTGAAAGATTGTATGAATCATTTTTCGGTAAATATGTGTATGAGGATGTCCAATCTTGCTATATACCCTACTGGAAACCTGTTTAAAATTTGCTTGTAGCTTTGTCTCAAGTCTCTTGATTTTCATCATTTTGGACTTAACACATAGATCATGACTCGCAAACTAAAATGAAAACAAATATTGTCCGTCTGTCCCTAGGTGAGCAGAAAAACCGAATAAACCGAAAACCGAAACCGAATCGAACTAATAACTGAATCGAATTCGCCAAAACCGAACCGAACCGAACTACTAATTCGGTTCTCGGGTTGGATATGGGTTAGTCACTCCGAACCGAAAACCGAACCAAAAACCGAATTCATATAAATATATTTTTTTTGTATTTATATATATAAATATCATTAAAATGTTGTCATAATATAAAAAAACAATTTTTATGTTAATGATAATTTTTTGTTTTAGTAAAAATCTATGTAATTATTAATTTTTTTTTTTAAATTGTGAAATTCGGGTTATTCGGGTCAACCCGAAACCGAACCGAATTCAAATTCGGTTTTCGATTCGGTTCGGTTGAATTCTAGTTCGGTTCGGTTTGATTTTCGAGTTGACTCAAATTTTTTTTTAACCGAATAACCCGATAACGATCAACACCCCTACCTTTCCTTGTCCATTAAGAAAATGAATTCATCGGTTCAGAAAACTGGACTTAATTACATTGAACTTTGCTTCAATTTTGGGCTGATAAATTGTGTGATTTAAGTTGGGCTCAAGTTTTTAACTGGAGTCGCTTTTTATTGTGTGTAATGAATATTTTTTTTCTCGTGTGTATTGAAACTTTTAAATTTTGATCATTGGGTATATTTTGTGATTATTCTCTCATGTAAAATGACCATTTTACCCTTCGAAATTTGAAAAAAGTAAGAATAAAATGGTCACAAAATACACACAATGATTGAAATTTGAAAGCTAAGTACATACGATGAGAAAAAAAAAAAGGTTTAGTACACACAATAACAAAAAGTGACAAGTATGATACATTTTCAAGTAATTAACCTTACTTAAAGCTAAGAGATTTATCTCATCAAGTATAATTCGTGTGCTTATTATTTTTTACGTTTTTACACTAGTTGGGGCTCGATATTTGTAATCAGTATGTTAACTTAGCTAAGTTCTTTGATTTGATTTAGTTTAATAGGCAACAGTTTTATAGAGAGTTAATTTTCATGTTTCAAACTTGGAGCATCAATAGAGGTAAATGAAGTAGTGCAATATCGACTCAGTTGCACCCCGCAAGGTTTTAGCAAGCAATGTTTACTTCACTAGTATTTTTTTGGTTCACTTAGGCACTTCACCAACGAGGTTGACAATAGCACCTGCTACTCCGGCTCTCATACCAGGTCCGCCCATGTTTTCTGGAACGGCACCAGGTCCGCCATGTGCCTAATGTTTTCAGTCTAGTACGAGTCATTTATTAAACTCGTATAATTCACCTGCCGCACTTGACAAAAGCGCGGTGTCTTGAACATTTGGGATTATTTCGCAACAAAGTACATAATTTTTGTAACAATTTTTTGACATTTGGGATTATTTCGCAGCAAAATACATAATTTTTGTAACAAATTTGTTTTTGGAACTAAATGGTGTCAAAACACTGATTGTTAATCATACAATATATATATAAATTGGAAAATGCAAAATTGAAAGGTATAAATAATGGGAATTGAGTCGCACACATTGAATATTGATTGAAACACTCAAATTTATACCTTAGATACTTATACAATATTATTAGATGCATATGCAGTATTAAGATTGACCAATGTTTGAATCAAGTGGTTAACACCCTTGCTTCTGGAGACAAATGTCAAAGGTTCGATCTTTATCACTTGCAAGGCCGGGGTCATTTTCTACTTTTGGTAGAACCGGAAGCAGCCTCTCTACGCAGTGGCGGACCCAGGAAATTGGATTGTGGAGGGCAAATTTTTTTTCCGACAATAGCAACAAAATACGGCGATAAAAACTAGGATCGAAATGAAAAATCGAGTATTGTCACTTAGAAATGAAGGATTTTAAGGTTTTAGAGTGTTAAATGTTGGAATTTAGTTTGTGAGTGGGGGGCAATTTGAGTTTTGAGTGGGGGGCATTTTAAAAAAATGCTCAAAATTGATGAAAAAATACACTATAATCTCATCTTTTTGGTCTAGCCATGGAGGGCACCCCCCCCCCCCCCCCAAACCCTAAACATGGATCCGCCCCTATCTCTACTAAGATCGGCATATAAAATCGAAGTATGTCAATTAGAAATGAAGGATTTAAGGTTGATGAGTGTTAAATGTTTGGACTTTAGTTTGTGAGTGGGGGAATTTGAGTTGGGGGGGGCATATTAGAAAAACGCTCAAAATTGAAGAAAAATACACTATGTAATCCTATCTCTTTAGTCTAGGCATGGAGGCCCCCCCCCCCCCCCCCCCCCCCCCCCCCAATAGCAACAAAATACGGCGAAAAAAAATACAAAAAAAACTAGGATCGGAATGAAAAATCGAGTATTGTCACCTAGAAATGAAGGATTTTAAGGTTTTAAAGTGTTAAATGTTGGACATTAGTTTGTGAGTGGGGGGCAATTTGAGTTTTGAATTGGGCCATTTTAAAAAAAACTCAAAATTAAAGAAAAAAAAACACTGTAATCTCATCTTTTTCGTCTAGCTATGGAGGGCACCCCCCCCAAACAAAGCCTAAACATGGATCCGCCCCTATCTCTACATATGGTAGGGGTAGGGATGCCTACATCTCAACCTCTCCTTACACTGTAAGAAAATTGTATTAAAATTCATAACCCGTAAAAGACGGTAGGTCTGTCTATATCTCAACCTCCCCTTACACTGTAAAAAACGATATTAAAACCCATAACCCGTAGTATTGATAGTTACTTTACATTATGTGGTATGAAGATCATACTTTTGAATTTATACAGACAAAAAACTGAAGTGTGCAGATTAAATCATCTCTCATAAACAATAATTGATCACTTTAAAACTGACGTAGACAAAAAAATGTTACTAATATTATATTCTGACAGAATAACACAATTTAATTAATGGTTCTGTTTTTGAATCCAAGAAAACGCGTTACAGGTTGTAGAATATGCATTACAGGTTGTTGGTGATGCAAGCAGGGACGAAACTTGACAAGTATTATTGGAGGGGCCAAACTATAATGTATTTGTTTTAGGGGGGTCAATTTACATTTTCTTTTAACATTTGTACTAATAATGCTTAGCACTACAAAGTATAAGGATTAAAAATATACTTGTGACTGAAAATTTTGGGGGGGCCGGAACCCCTCCCGGTCCCCATTAAGTTCCGTCCTTGGATGCAAGTGTTCAGTGTAGTGTTAAATGAAGGAGGCTAAATTTGAATGAGCAGACACACAATAAACAGGCTGTAAGGTTTGGACATAAATTTAATTTTAATTAGTTGATAAACTTGGTAGGAAGGTGCATTCCAGCTGTTTTTACCCCCATAAAAGCATTCAACAAATGCACAGTAAAAATAAAAGCATTCAGCTGTTTTTACCCCATACGAGTCCATTAATTATTACTGCCGTGTTTTTTTAAAGTCCCGGAGTAAATTGCAAAAATCGTCTTTGTTGTTTGATCAAATTGCACGTTTAGTCCGTATGGTTCGAAAATCGCAGGCAATGTCCTTGTGAGAAAACCTTTAGGTTCATTTTCGTCCGAACCATAAGGACGAAGCGTGCAATTTGACCAAACCACAATGACCATTTTTGCAATTTACTCCAAAAACATGAAAGTAATAGAGTTAACTACATTTTTGGTCCTTATGGTTTTATCCGCGGCATAACACTTTTGGTCCAATAGTTGTTTTTGTAACGGAATCTTGTCGCTTTTACTACGACTTCGTAACACTTTTGGTCTAATTTTGGTCCACTTTTAGTCCTTGTGGTTTGTTCGGATATAAACCTTTTAGTCCAAAAAATGGCACTAAAAGTGTATCACGGTCATTAAAAATCGGAAAGATCCGTTAAAAAATACGTTTTTGAAATTTTTTTTATAATTTTATATATGTTATAAAACTGTGACACGAAAAAAACGGAACGAAAAATATAAAGTTTAACAGGTCAAAAGTATGAAACTGTTAAAAATTACGGAACATAAACTGATAAAAAACTACGCTGCACTGTAAAAAAGGAGTACAAAAGGAATCTTTGTATTTTTTTGTACTTTTTAGCGGGGCAGGGGTACCAATAGTAGCACCCTTCTAAGACCGTACATCCCATGTGATATCCACATGCATGCATGACTCACCGTCACACACACCTTACTATAAATACTCACATATTGCCTAAGCAATCGAACCATAACCCAACCCAACAACATGAAAAACCATCTTCCATTTGCAGCTCTACTCATAGCCACATTGCTCATAATCTCCTCTAACGCAAATGCCGTGTTTCAATCCGCAGCTCTAGCTCCAGCACCAACGACAGGTACGTAACTAGCTAATGATTTTTTATATATCAAATGTTGCATTTGGTTTTATTTGGTATTTGACCAATTAAATGTATGGACAGATACGTTGGGATGTGATAGCAAGTGTGCTAATAGGTGTTCCAGATCGGGTTGGCCAGACAGGTGCCTCAAGTATTGCGGGATTTGTTGTGGGAAATGCAATGGCTGTGTGCCTTCGGGTCCATTCGCTGATAAGGCTCAATGTCCATGCTACCGCGATCTCAAGAATCCCAAGGGCAAGGACAAGTGCCCTTAAATTAGCATAATTTGTGATTGGATTAATCGAAAGTAGTAGTTACCTTATATATTTTGTAAGGTTTATTGTAGTTCGATGTCTTAGAAATTAATCCAGATATTTAAGATATGTATCGATGTTGAAGGCCTTATAGTACAATGACCATGGGAGGGCAGTGATGTATAACTAATTAAAATATCGAGCATAAACTATTAAAATTATATTCAAGAAAACACTTTCCACCATATGACCATCAAATATACTCTACTATACTACTACTTATATCACCTGGCCATTAAGTGATTTCTGTGCTTTTTTTTAAAGCAAAGATATTTACATAAAACTAACAGGGTACCTGTGCAATGCGGCGGCGGATACCCTGTAATCATATTTTTGGCGAGCCACATTTTTCGATTACATATTTTTTTATGATAACGACTTTACGCATGATGAAAATTTTAGAGAATAACTTTATCACAAACCATTTCATATTAAATTTTTGATTTGAATAATGATTCTTATGCCTAATTAGCAAGCCTGTTTGTGTGCCTAAATTTTTGATTGGTGGATTTAAAAAAGTGATTGGTGGTAATTTAGAGAGAGAAAATACATAATACAAATGTACAAGTGATTTATGCATTAGGCATGTATTTAGACATGGATTGTAGGCCTAAATAGCATTACTCTTTTGATTTCAATGATATAAATTTTAATTATTTTTGAACATGTTTCTATTCAACAAATATTGGAGATGATCATAATGACAAAATTCAATTTAAGTTTTGTAACCGGCATGCTATATTAGCTTGTACAATGCGAATATAAATATGTATTACTTAAATATGTATTACTTGAACATGTAGTATAGATAGCTTGTACAATGTGCATATAAATATGTGTCAATTATGACTTTTCAGAGTCAAACTGGTTCAACTTTAACCTTATCTATTTTTGTATGTGTTATATAATACATGATGCAAAATATATGAATAGATTGGTTTTAAGTGTAATTTTCATTGGTATAATTTTCATCAGATATTATATAACAAAAAAAAATTACGGTTAAAGTTGAACCAGTTTGACTTTAAAAAGTCAAT
This sequence comes from Tanacetum coccineum, assembly GCA_026074375.1. NCBI lineage: Eukaryota > Viridiplantae > Streptophyta > Magnoliopsida > Asterales > Asteraceae > Tanacetum > Tanacetum coccineum. Next base: position 45,211 of record BQNB010020555.1, read on the forward strand.
ATGGACACTTATTTTGGGACGGATTAAGTATTACTTAAATAATTAATATGAGAGAGATATCAATCTCTTTTTTTTGGGGTAAAAGGTTTTCTCGGTAAATTGAGAAAGATATTAATCTCTTTTATATGTAGTATAGATAAAACGTAAAGGCACCAAAGAACAACTAACCAACAGGCCTTCAAGACGGAGCACCAAACAAAAACAAAATAGCTAAAAAGAAAACCCAAATGAAGAGCCAAAAAACTACAATAACAACCGATCAAAACTGAAGCAAGCAAACACCTGAAATGAAGTTGTCAAACACCTTCAGCCCCCCGAGGGTTCAAAACCCATCCACACCACTGACGGTTTGATATAGGCCTTTTAGTTAGTGGGGATATGGACTCAATTGTAACACCTCCAAAATATGTGGCAGCGGAATGATAACCAAGGGCATTACTTCATAATACACAAGCACAAGATATAAGAGAACGACATCTATATGAGTCTTTTAAAAGATATCATCGTTGATATATTATAAATAAATAAGTTTTTAACAAATGGTCCTATGAGTTTGCATCACAAGAAAAATCAAAATTTTAATACAACGAGGATTACTTTGTGCAAGAGAAAACCCATGAAAAATAGTCGTGATAATTGCGGACTCTAATGCACTTCATAAATGTTCATACGAGTTATACCTGAGAAATACATGCTTAAAATGTTAACATAAAGTTGGTGAGTTCATATGTTTAAGTAAACAGTAATTGTGGACTGCAAGATTTAAGTTGCATGACATGTAATACATATAATGCCAAATAAAAGATTATTAGAAGGGGTTACGGCTGCCTTCTAAGCATAAAAGATTATTAGAATGGGTGTGTTATGGTCTATGGTGGTTCATTTGGGCTTTTCGGAATAAGAAGATATTTGGCGTTGTTCCTTCTTCCAAGGCGAATATTTTTGATGATCTAGTGCTCTCGTCTTTTTTTTGGTGTCGTTATAGATGTAAAGCTACGTTTAGTTGGGTGTATTGGTTAAAAAATCCTCACCTTGTGTTCTTGTAATGTTCTAGCTTCTTGCTAGTGTTTTCTTTTAATAAATTCGCCGTTCAAAAAAAAATGCCAAATAAAATTGTAATTTTGATTGCACTAAGCTCATGACACCGAAGCGAAGACATTGTATAAATATAATATTTGCCGTTGTAAGGGTCCAACCCGAGACCCTCTAGACTTCGATATGGTATACATCCATGGTGATACGTTTTGCTTACCCGGATGGAGATGTCATTCCCAATAGATCTATTTATAACACTCACGCTTACACAAGATAATCAATGGTTCATGATGATGGGCGTTGTGGGTTGTCGGTACTTAGGCGCATCAATAATCATTGTAAAAAATTGTAAAGTATTGAACTTGCGTCCTATTGTAAAAACAAAGCAATGTATCTCACCCCGAGATTTGTAAAATAATTGTAAAACAAGTTAAAGGAGGGCTATAAACTCACCTTAAATTGAAGTATTAATTTTGAGAAAATCAAGCGAGGGGAAAAGCGTCACGACAAGTCCAAAACACAACCTAATTAAATATTGGTCGATTTAGAATTATGCAAGTGAAATGAAATGATGCAATATATTTTTATAACATTATATCACCACCTAATAGTTTGCGTTTTAGTTTTATAAGTTAAAATAACGTTTACGTCTAATTCGCTATTTGTATCCGTCATTGTATATTCTACTATTATTTTAAACAACCACTATAATAATTCATATCTCGCTTACAAAATAGTATTTTTAAAAGTTTACGGAGCGTATAAATTATATATAGGTTGTACTATAATATTTGTTAAGGTTTTTATATCTCAAATGGACTCAAAAACGCCTGAAAACCCATTTTATATTTTAAAGAGCACACTATTTCTATAAAAATACATGCATGAACTTATTATTATTTTCAGAAAATAGTTCGACTTTGAAAGGGCATATCTCCTTCATTATAATGATTCACGATTCGTCCGAAAGCGAGGTTTTAACGGAAAATCACGATCTACAAGCTTTTACTTTTAAGTTTTACCCGACTCAGACCCAAAACGGGTCAAAAACATGAAAACACTTTTTGCCGGAAAATTGCTAAACTTCATTTGGTCATATCTCATTCGTTTTAAGTCTGATTTTTGCGATCTATATATCCGCGTGTTCGCATTCAAGTCTACTATCATATCTTTAAAGCCTCGACTAACTAGGACTAGATTTACTATCCGAAAACCTAGGTACCAAATCTGGACATCAACTATATATTTTTAATTTTACCACTTTAATTCACCCACAAATTGCAACTTCATACTAACCTAGTGCCTTCCACCAATCTTCACAATCTACCATCACCACAACAAATCCATACTAACCTAGTTACTTCCACCAATTTGTCAAAAATTAAGATAATATTAAGAATAAGAATAAAATACACAACTTTACTAGATCAAGTTTATATGTAATCATATTTACAATAAAGTAATTATTTCAACAAGTAAATTATAAAGTGACTAAAATAAGTAGTTTATGTGTATGTACATATTTTTATTATCCATTTTACCAAGTCTTCACAATATTATATTTAGAAAGTTTTGTTAGTTTAGTTATAGAAAATCATTTAACACAAGAGCTAGTGGTGATATAATTTCATGAATGAGATGATATGAACAAAATATTTAAAATAAAAATATGTATGAATTGTGCACCTTAGTATGATGAAATGATGAGATTAACAAGAATACACCCAAATCAAACCCCAAATACTTGCTTGATTATAACCTAAACCCTTAATTCTTCTTAAAATATACGTGTAATTTATCAAAACCAAAACCTTTTTTAATCCTAATATTGAGCTGTGAGTTTGGGTGTAGGAGAAGGAGGAGAGAAATGAATTTTGTGAAGTGGAAGTATGAGTTAGTTACTTTGTTGATATAGTATAAATCGTCCCATATTTTATGAGACAATAACCATAATTTAGGTCCATATTAGTTCTTGTTTGATGGATATGTGCTTAATTATGTTATAAAGTTGTTTTGTAAGGTTAGTATGATGATTTGATGCGGATAAGCGGATTGGAGATGAATGACGTCGAAGATTTCAAGATTTGATTTTTTTGTTGGAGACCATACGGCCGTATAGTCAAAAGCATAAAGGTGTACGCCTTGTTCAAGTGAAGACAACAAGTCTGAGATGACCATAAAGCCGTATGCAGCTGGACGTAAATCTATATACTAAGAACACCATATGCTGAGATAATAACATACTGTAACACCCCCAAAATATGTCGCAGCGGAATTGTAACAAGGGGCATTACTTCATAATACAACAGTACAAGATATAAGAGAACGACCTCTAAATGAGTCGTTTGAAAGATAATTTTGTTGATTTAATCGAAATTTATATAGTTATAATATTTGTCCCAAATTTGCATCAAGATGAAAGACTGAAAATAATAGACCTAAGTCTCTTGATAAATCCTCAACTATGTGAGACACTGAGCACTACAACGTAACTCCTTCAAGTGATAGCGAATGTGCACATTGAGCACCAAAATAAAAAAAAATCGAAAAAAAATAATATAAATAATAATAATTCCTGCGTTTTAGATCAACTTTGCTTGATTTGCGACAAGTTTTCATCAACACCCGGTTATAAGCTTGAATACATAGTTTTCTTTATAAAGTCATCATCCAACCACCCGTACTTTTTGAATATGATAAAGTACACGCCACCGTGAAATTCACTTCATACATTCTCAATATAAATGTAATTACGGAATCATTCACCGTATCTATTCTAATGCGTATTTTTTATCCGGTAGAGTGCCGTTTTGTTACGGTGTTTGCACTACACGTCAACTACCTTAACTGATCATACTTCCCCCCTGGGCGGGGGGGAGGTGGGGATGATTGATGAGGGTGGTTATCCATGGGTGTGGGAATCTTTATTCTGGAGACGTTTTATGCAATAGTGAGTTTTTGATTTTGACGTGTGTTTAACCTTAATGATGCTAGCCCAGTCAAATGTTCGGTACCAATTGTGTTGGTGGAGGTGGGTCGGACCTCCCCCCTTCCCATTTTTTTTTTTTTTTTATTTTTTATTTTAGCCGTGCAACTATATTATGGCAAACCGACCTTAAGTCAATTTTCGGTACTTATATATTCCAGCCCGATTAATGAAGACCCAAATTGTTAATCAAAATTCGTCCTTTATCTTTAATAGTCCAAAAGTCGTATCAGCCCAACTCAATTTTAGTTAAACAAACACATCAACCAATTTTCATTCATTTTGGCCCATGTGTCCAACGGTATGAGTTATAATACCTCAAACCCTAACCATCATTGTTTACGAAACATTCGCCTACCACCACCTTATATTCTCATCAAAAAATCTTGCCCTTTTTTCTTAATACGCTAGTCACCAAATCATTAAAATAACCTAAATCTCATTCTATAATAACCACAACACAGCCTCAACACGAATCATACTCGAACAAATAAAACAACCATCTCGTTTTTTGCTTTTTTTTCGGATTACAAGGTATTGTTAGCAACCAAGATCTCAGGTAGGTATTTATGTTCTTATTGTTCTTGAATCGAAACAAAAAGAGGGCACATAACAAATTTGTTATTGTGTCGTCTTTATTTTCGGACATCAAAGAAGAATTCATTTTCTTGACATAGATCGATGATGAATACTTCTCCCGTGTTCTTGATCTTTTAAAGGTCACATCTCTAATGAAAAACACGAAAAGAGAACGTATCTGAGATCTTGTACTTTATAGGGTCAAGTTTTGAATTTGTTTGTTTTGTGCGTATGTCTGACGAGGGCGAGGTGGTATTTGTTGTGGAAGGAGGATGGTATTAGGAATAGTGGTGGATTTGTTGTTGGATTGTGTTGTATTTGGCTGAGTTGGTTGTGTTGTTGATTTGTATTATTTTTGATCTAGTTTTACTCGGTTATTACCGAGTTTATACTGAGTCAACCCAATGTGACTCATTTTCGATATCGAATTTGATCCATTGAAAAGACGATTTTCAACAAGAATGTTTTTCGAAAAAAGTCTTGGTTAATCAAAAAAGAGTAGTTCTTTACTATACAGATCTGGAAATGAGTCGACTATGTTCTGGTTCATCTCTTCCCATCATTCATATCATTCTCGTTCTTAACACTTTCGGAAACTAAGTCTGAAACTCGGAAGAAGCTGTTATATTACCGAGTTTGACCATAACTTCCGAGTTTGACTTCCGAGTTTCATGTATTACCAATTCTGAAAATTAATAATCAGCTGATAATCCACGTCGTATGATTGAATCTGACCGAGTTTGATCATACGATAAAACTGTAAGCATCCAAACTCGATCAGATCAACTATAACAAAAATAAGCTCGATTATAAATAGCATGATAAAATAGAATAGGCAAAAATAAAGCTCAGGCATACACTGAAAATTGGACTGAATATTAAGCTTGTTGTTGTACTGAATCTGGTGGACGAATGGATCTGAAATATGCTTAAAATAAGCTGCGCCATAATAAGCTGAACCGAACAATAAGACTAAATAAATAAAAAACATTCACAAATTCACGGGTGCAGCTCTTGATATCCATTGTGCAGTATATCTCGATTCACGATCGAGGTGTGGGCGGGGAAGCTCATATATCAAGTATAAGCCTAATGATGAGGGAGAGAGCTTGTTGTAATATGTTTTATGTTGTTATTTAAAATGCGTAATAAGATTGGGAAATTACAAATGTGTGCTTCTCCCTCTAGTGTTGATTTGTGGGGGTGGATGTATAGTCTAAATTTCTAAGGTCACTCATTTGGACCTATTTACACGTGTTGTCCTGGTGGGTTGATCTTAGTCGGTATCGTGTGGACATGGGCATGTTTTTGGTCAACCTGATTTGGGGTTACGTATTCACTGTTACATTGCAACCGGCCCTCTCATCTAGCTGGACAGAACGCGTCCAGGCTCTTGTCGGGTTTAATCCCGTTGCCCGTCTCCACGCACTGTGGAGGAGAGATTTCCTTTCGTTTTTAATGTGAAATTTTCTGCACGCATTTTATTAGTTATATTTGTTGAATAACAGGCATTTAAAAAACCTAGGAAGTATTAATCATTACTATCTGATGACTCAAAACTAACGCGAATTAATCTAAAACTAATTTATTTTAATATGTTTGAGTATTTCGGATGTCTTTTATACCGGGTATTATACCCTATACTTTTGTTATGTTATTTTAAATATTTGAATCTGGTTCTTATAAACCGGATATATCCCCCTACACTTATTTTATGCAAAATACCTTTGATTGTTGATAAGACGAAGTTACAAACAAGCAAAGCATGATTACAAAATGATTCAAACAATATAAAACAAACACTAAAGAATAAAACACAAGACACTCCTAAATGCGGGAAAGTAAATATTGGGTTGCCTCCCAAAAAGCGTTTTTCATTATTTATGAGTCTTGTAGCTAGACTCGAAGTCACACGTTATTACGTGACCTTGTGCAGGCTCACATGCCCACGAATGAGCCATTCTTTCATACTTTCATCTATTTGGTACTCGGGACCTAGGTTTAAGCAATTTTTGTACATAAATTTATTCTTTTCATAGGGGTACCTAAGTCCGTCATCAAATCGTGTTGGCTAAGTTCTAAAAGTGGTGGGACCTTATTCCAATTGAAGTTCCTGAGCCTAGGTATTGTACGAGGCATCCTAAATATGTACGTGTCGAAGATCTTAGTGAATGAGACCAATCCCTTAGCAACGTCATATTTGAGTTTAGTGATTTTTCTAAAGGGTTTGTCCATCAAGACTTCTGCCATGTCGCTAATGATAAATTCTCCTATGTCCTCTAGCACTACAAAATCAGTGATATAGGTGAAACTTCCAACAAACACATAAACATCCCTAACAATGGCGACTAGGTTGTTTCCCATACCCTCTAGTCCTTCTACCATTATTGTGTTAAAGGCTTTACGCGATATAATATTTATTGGTAGAAAAAGGGTCGAGATAGGCAGTAAACTTCCTAAAGCCAATCATGCATTGGAATGCTAGGTCATCCCCATTGAAACCATTAATTATTCTTGCCCGACGTAGTGCTCCAGCATTCTCGTACTCACTCAATTCATTAAGGACTTCACCGTCATCCGAATCATTATCTGAATGAGGAAAGGGACAAACAAGGGGTGTATCTACCGATTCGTCATCGGATTCAAGATCATTCATATTGGTCTCATTAGGTTGATTGGCGAAGTTGTTAAGAAATTTCTCAATACTCTCTAAGCGAGAGTTAACAGAGGCCAGAATTACCTGTAGCTCATGCAGCTCTTGGACAGCTCTCGCGCGCAGCGCAGATGATAGGACAAGACGATTATTGGTTGGTGGCGGATTCGCGTTGTCCATAGTGAAGAATAGAATAGTCAATGAAAATTACGAACAAACACAGAAAGAAAAGATAGACTACAAGAAAGCTAATATAGTAGAATTAAAATTCTCACTTGATAGGAATCAAGCAAGTTGAACTAAGTTAAACAATGATCGAACCTAACTATTCCCCACACAACGACGCTAAAAACTTGATGTGGAGGTTGTGAAGACTTCACAAGAAGCTTTACAATCCCATAGGCAGTATACCTAGTCGTTGGAATGTAGTATAGACAAGACTCGGGGGTTGTTATCGTTCTCTAGGGGAATAGGTTGGGAAGGCTCGAACACGGTCTAACATAATTCTAAAGGGTTGAGAGGAGATTCTTTTTGTGTTTTTATATTTTTAAGAAAACAAGTAAATATCATGGTTTTAAGAGGTTGGTTTGTTTTAGCTAATTAAACTAAATATAATCTAAACTACTGGTGATAACTTTATGATAAAAATATGTATTTACCTAATCATGCACTACTCCTCATATTGCTTCTCCTAAATCTGTTGCTTTGTCACACTTATGATGATCTGTGTAAGTATTTCCTAAGTCATGAACGAATTACACGAACCCGCCGTCTATTTAATATTCCGTTAAGACAATGCACAAGTAAGGTAGTATGAAGACTATTACAAGGCCCCTAAGAGTATATTAAATGCATGTGAAATGTCTTAAAAGGGATCAACCATATTAGGGGTAAGATAGTATGAAGACTGTTACTGATGGTATCCTTTCTACACACTCGCGTTTTCCTAGACGTCTATGCCTATTTAATATCTTATGGGTAGTTTTCTAGAGCCTAACGCGCACATCCATCAACAAGAAGCAACATTAAAAGGATCTAGAACCTAAGTTTCATGCAATTATAAGTAACTACAATGGAGGGTTTAGCCTAGCATGTTATAAAGAAAGCAAGAGCATAAATTAATCACACACACATAGACATATTGAATGATTAATGATAAATAATCTTACTTGATTAAAACATGGATTGAAGGTGGTTACAATATGGTTTTGAGGCCCTAAAAATGACCTAAAAAGCTGCTAGAATGACTAGGGTTCGTCTCCCAAAAGTTATACAAAGTTACACACTTAAAACCCTAAAATCGGTTTTATATATATAGTGAAAACGGCGCGACGGCGTCGCTTTAAAGTTGTTACGCCATCGCCACGTGGATGATTTTAGATCCTCTTTAAGTGGGCCACGTCCTGACGCCGTCACTGGATCTCTGACGTCGTCACGATGAATATCCTGACGCCGTCGCTTTATAATGGCGATACCGTCTCCACGCTCTGTATGAATAATTCTTCATGATTTTTGGTGTAGAGTTGTAATCTTGTTCGTTTCTTCTCCAAATGAGCCCAAGTCACATGTATTTCCTCCAAATGTCATCCAAGTGCTAAAAACCTAAAAACAAACGATTATAAAGTACACTAAAAACAGAATTAAAACAAAGGAGTTATGATTTTTACAAGATATCGATAATTAAGTTTATAAAAAGTAATTTTATAAATAACAGTTCCTGTTACTATTCACGTAGAAATTAATGTTATAAATATAACATTTTGATAGATTTTCTCAATACAAAACCGTAGGTATAAAGAACGTGTAAAACGGAGTTAAAACAAGAAAGATATGATTTTATAACGATTCTATGCACTATTTTTGTGCACTATTTTTCTAACATGAATAGTGTTGTTTTGACAATTATAATTTAAACAAAAACTCTTAGGTGGTGATATAACTCTATAATTTATATTGTTGTATTTATGTCAATTACACTATACTTATACGACCTATAAAATAATTAGGTTGCATTCGGATTTTACGTGACGATTCACTCATTTGATTATATAACCAATTCATTCACCGAGGTGAGTTCATAGCCCCATTTTATACAATTACAATGATTTACAACTTTTAGGTGAGAAACATGCAATGTTTTACATTTGGACGCAAGTACAATTTTAAACAAATTACAAGTTTGCCTAAGTAGCGATAACCCACTATGCCCATGAATCATAAACTGTCAATTACTGGAGGTAAGCGTGAGTGTTATAAATAGATTTGGGATTGACATCCCTGTTCGGGTGAGTAGCGCTCACTAGTTTTGGTGTACCGAATTAACAGACGTATACCATGTCGGAACATTTTGGATGTTGCGGGTTGAACATCTACACGGACACATTATTGGCATTAATTTGCAGACATAAATGTTGTAGCTTTAGTGTCATGAGCTTAGCGAATCGTAATTACATTTTTGTGATATTGTATGTGTTACATTGTCTTACACTTTGAATCTTGCGGTCCTACTTTATAACGGGTACATAAACCGTGATTCACCAACTTTATGTTGAGTTTTAAGCATGTTTTCTCAAGTCAAGTAATGCACAACAATGATGACATTCGAAGCATCATTTTGAATGTCTAAATGCACTAAAGATTTACTGCATTACATTTGGACATTTGGTATTATCAAAATCTTATGTATGGATTTCACAACAATGAACATTTAAGCTTGATCTTTATTGTACAAACTTGTCAGTCACAGAATGTTATCCTTTTTTAAAATGACTCATTAGAGGTCGTCTCGGATCTTATGCTGTTACAGGATTGGGTATCTAGACCTTGGGTTATAGAGAAGAGGTCAAAGATGTTTTTTACTGTGACGATATCCTTTTACACAATTTTAGGCATCTTAATTAATGTGGAAAGAACTTAACATTTCAATATCTCGTTTATCATTACTTGCATTACTTAGATATGATGGTAGTTATTATGTTTTTTCATAGAGTATAAATTGTAATTATTATATTATAATTAGATTATTTATTTGGTATTTGTTACCAAAAGAATTATGTCGTAATAGTTAATGTGCCTAATAGCAAGTTTAATTCGACGTACAGATCGGTTTGTCAGTAAAATTACAACTTTGGGGGATTTGGGGTTGTGTAATTGGTTGTGGGGATAAGATGGAGGAAAGGGTAATATAATGTGGTGATAATAATTAGCAGGTTATTTGGGAATGTAATTGGTTAATGTAAATGGTATTTTAAGTAGTATGGTGGCTAATGAGGATGATGAGGAGGAGGAGTCCTCCGAGGAAGATGATGACGAGGACAAGGAGGAGGAGCATCTAGCTCTGGCCAACTCTGCACTACCTGCTATTGACTCTGTCCCCTCGGCTGAGGAGACAGAACCCTTTGAGACCAACGAGTCTGCTGCTACACCACCACCACCACCTCAGACTATTGTCCTAGTATCCATGACTCATCTCCATAGGGCACGGATATCTGTTCGACCCCATACTCCTCCATCACCATCTACTGAGGCACTTATTGCTGAGTTTGCTTCTGCACCTACACCTCCATCAACACCACCATCTCCATTATCACCACTATCATCCTTACTCTACAAGATCCCATCCCCACCTCTATATACTAGCCTTATGATGACATCAAATAATGTCTATTTTATAGCATCATTTATCCCATGTTATTAACCCATTTTGTATAGTTATTGCAAAGAATTGTTACTTAATCATTTATATTTAAGAATTGCAGTAATTATAGAGTAATTGGTGAAAGTTAACAAAGGCGCGCATTCTGAAGCTTAAATGAAGATATATTAAAGATTACTATTCTGAAGACCAATACGCCATATCCATCAAAGAAGATACGGCGTATCCGTGCCTGCACTCACCAAAGACCACAGAAGGATTAAGATCAACACGCCGTATCCAAAAAGACTCAATACGCCGTATTCAAGATATAGTATTTAAATATTCTAGAAAATATCAAGCGTGGTCCCTACTCTAAGAAATCCCCAATACGCCGTATCCAACATTGGATACGTTGTATCCAACCGACTTCCAGACCTTATAAATATAAAACTCAAAAACGAGTTTTCAGTGTGCTAAATCATATTCTCGATACCTAAACCATAAAAGTCGATTTTCAGAGGAGAAAAAGAGCAGAAGAGGTCGAGCAAAGTTATCAATTCCATAGAAGACATCGTGTAATTCCATATACTTTAGTAATCGTTTAGTTTTTGGTATCATTCGTTAACTCGGTTAGTTTACCTTGGCTAAATAATTGCTTTTGTATTTATTATGACGTTTGAAGGCTAATACCTTCGGGTATTAGCCATTATTATGAAGATCTGAATGTTTGGTATTTGTTTATCTCGATTTCTTGATTTATCGTTGTATGCTTGTTTATGTTTATCAATTTATACTTGTTTACGCGCTTTTGTATGCGACCTATCATTCAACTGGATCTAGTGAAATGGACCAAGTAGATCTAGAGTCTGAGATAGCTCTCCATATAGTGATTTATACATCTAGAATTATAGTTACACAAATATTGTCCTTCTAAGTCTGTGTCTAGGATACGCTTCGGGCTTAACTAGTTAATTGGATATTGCCAATGGTTTATTGATCATTTTGACTAGCAGGTGACCTACTAGTGTATAAATTGTCATTAAGCGGCAAGTGGGTAAAGTCTCTATGAGATAGGGTTTAACAAGATCACCATTGTTTTAATCCCTAAGATAGATTATAATCAGCAAATAAGGATGCTTTATGTGGATGCTTTAATTGTGACAGAATTATTGTGTCTAGGTCTTAGGATGATGTAACGCCTAAGTCTTAAGAATGATATGCCACCTCAAGAGAAGAAATCATTTCACTAAATAAGCAAACTCACTTTCTAATTGGATTAATAATGGTTAATATAATTTTTTATATAAGGTTCGACCGCTCTTTTATCTTTTGTTAATGAGCTTACGTGGGTAAAATACCTTGAATTGATTGTAGTCACCAACCAAACTGTGCCAGTCTCTCAGGCTGAAAACCCCCATTTTCTTGTTAGAATTAGGATTTAAACTGACATAGGTTTAATATAGGTTTAGAATAGAATAGAATTAACATAGAATAGATAACCAAGATATTAATTAAATTGAGAGATTTAACCTCGCTTCAAGTGTTCGACACCCTACTTACCACGAAACTACTACTGATCGGGTACACTGCCCGTTAAAGTGTTGTTTTTGGTTTAGTCGGCAAAATATAAATTTAAAACTTGAATCAATTAAATATACACCACACAACGACACATCAAGTTTTTGGCGCCGTTGCCGGGGAGTGAAAATTAATCTTGATTTTTATTTGATATTTTGGTTTTTAACATTAGATTAGATCTAACCATTAGGATTAGTGTAATTTAGATTAGTGTATATTCTTGTATATTCTGTAAATTTTGTATATTTGTCTTTAATTGTTTGCTTGTATATTTGTGTGTTTAATTGTTTGCGTATTTAAATTGTTTTCCTTAACACACTGTTCTGGTTGATAGTTGAATACGGCGTAACCATTTCCATCGGATACAGCGTGTCCAGTTCTCTGTCCAATACAGCGTATTCATCCCAACAGATTAATACGGTGTATCCACTTCCATTGGATACGGCGTATCAATCATCTGGAACAAAAACAGAATCCTAAGTTTTCATATTTGATTTTCGTGCTAAAAAAATTTCTATCCTTCTTTAGAGCAAATCCTGCTGATATTTTTACCCTTGTTATAGGAAGAACTTATCAGAGCTAGTTGATTAAAGAAGGAACTACAAGAAGTCATGGCTGAACCAATTCTAAATGAAAACATGGAAAATGATCAAACTGAATCAAATCTTTTTATCTCCAGTAACAATATTAACATTGAACTCAACAAGAAATTTTTAGAGGAACTATAAAAGAATACATACCACGGATGGATTGATGAAGACGTTGTAAACCACATTGCTAAAGTGCTTGAAATTGTTGATTTAATTCACTTTCCTAGTGTGGATTCCCATCAACTACGAATGAAGGTCTTTCCTCTCTCACTTACTGATGATGCATGGCAATGTTGGAAAACAAGGGGAAGGAAAAATTACCATTTGGGAAGAACTTGTTAAGAAATTTTTCTGTAAATTTCACCTCGAATCATACGATGGAGAAGAAGAGATGTTGGACGAAGGAGACAATTGGGGGATTGATCTACTCGAATTCATATCACGAGTAAATTCTTCATTGATAAACACATGAAAATTGATAGAAGAACTAAAAAAGTATTGTTCCATGCTTGGATGAATGGGAACTGGAATAAGAGACGAATAGATGATAGCATCTTGAGTAGTAACAATACTACTTCTGACTCATTCTTCAAACCTTATGTAAAATCACGTGGAAAGAGCGACACCGGAAAGGAAGATGAACAAAGTCAGACAAAGCACAAATATAGCAATACATCCAGTTCTATAGATGAGCAACCTAACAAAAGAAGTTGCAAAGCAGAAAATTTTGAGGCTATTAAGTACTCACTTGGACCCAACAAAGAATATATTGCTATTAGAAGTTATGAATACGATATTTGGGAAAGAAACAAAGATAATTTGTCAATAATCTACCAAGATATTTTCAAAAAAAGGACAAAGGATGGAAGGTGACGCGCACCAAGTAATAAAAGGAAGCTGAAGACAAGTCTAACTTAAAGACTTCGCTGTAAACAAAAGTGCTTCCTGAGAGACAACCCAGATTGTTATTTAATTTTGTTATCGAGTCTGTGTTCCCAGACATCAATACGGCGTATCCGCTCCATACTATACGGCGTATTGATTGTCTAGACGTTATCAGTCTTTATATTTATTGCACTTTAAAAACATTATTGTCTGATTTTGAATATGGTGTATCCATTCATCTCATACGCCGTATCACCAAGACTGGCCCGTAATTAGTTTGTTTAGTTTAGTTTAAATTAACCGTAGGTACCAAGATAGAAATGCACATGTTTTTATTATATTTTATACAGGACCTCGTGAAAGAAATATCGACGAATGTTGGTGGAGAATTTAAAAATCTGGAGATCTTGAAGTGTTGGAGTCTTGAAACTTCAAGACGGTTGTTCAACATGAAATCCTGTTCATAAACACAACTTGGAGAATCTACCGAGCAAATATCAGGGGAGTTTCTCATTCTAATTCTTTTTAAATTCCCATATTTAATGTTTTATATATATATAACGAGGACGTTGTATAATTCAAGTGGGGGTGGAATTAGAATGTTTACTTGTCCTATTTTTCACACTAAAATGCTTAAATTATGCTCAATTTTTTTTTCAAGCATACTTTTGTGAAATTACATGTTACATAACCCGCACACAATAACCCTTGTTAGATATTGTGAGGATTTAGCCTTTCCGTTTCCAAATGTTTACCCAAATTCCACAAAATATGAGTGTGCCGGTGATGTTGTAGACTTTAGAACTTGGCTTGGTATATCACTCGAGACCACAATAATGAGTATTATGGATTTAATTGGAGTAACTTGTTTAAATTGGTAAATCTTAGGATTACACCCAAATCGCCTTTACATGTTGCTTATTAACTAACTACACCGGTTAGTTAACCTCCCGTTTAAACCCTTTTCCACTCTCATCTTTAGAGTGATGATCCACTAGAAAAACCCGTAGAGCCAATCCTTTAGGAATTTACACCAACTATTTGTTTCGTTACACCCTTACACCTTAACCTACCCTGTTAGATTAAGTTTAATTTACAGTTGCTAGTTGCTTAAAGTGTAAAGTTTGTATTTCCCGAGTCTTGTGTCATTTTCTATCTTTGGTGTGGTTGGAAATTGCAACATTGCAAAATGGAATGTATATTAGTAGTTAAAACTCATGTGATTTTACTACCCGGGCACAATATTTTTGAAACTGAAGAACAAAGAACTACCGAAGGAATTATCCGGAATTATTATGATCGTGAAGATGGTGAAACTACACCGAGATTTAAAGTTTAGTTGGTAAAAAATGAAAAAAGAGAAAGAAAGTTTGAATATAATCGTTTCACAAATCAAGAACCGAAGGAATCACACGAAGGATCGATTATTCGTTGATACAAAAATCAACGATGTAGAGTATTGTACAAAGTGGAAGATATCGCCACTTACCTTGTAGAGTATATAAAGTTTTGGGATGATTGGGAAGTTGACCGTTACAGGAACGCCAACTTAGGTTGTTGTTTTTGATCTATGATCAAGACGTTGTAAATAGTTGTGTCTTTATCATGTTAATGGTCGGAGAAAAAGTATCTAGAAACTTGTATCTTAAGTCTTAATCTATTTGATTCTTATTTTTATTTAAACAACCAAATTACTTCCCTCTCAACTAAAGATTTGCACAGTTTAAACTCTAAATGAGACTGTTTGGGAGCGTGCATGTCTATTCTGCCGTTACAGCCATGTATGCATGTCTTAGCTGCCTTGTTGGTTTACGACTTTTGGTGTAAGTTAGAAGGTTCTTACCCTATATCATTCTTCATCTTAACTGTTGGTTAAATTCGAATGGGGATGTGATCAAACACACGTGTCTATTCCCTCGTTAAGGCCATGTATGTGTGCTTCAGCTGCCTTGTTGGAATGGTACTTTTGGTGAAAGATTGTAGATTGATTAACCGTACTCCTTTCTATACAAAAACCCATATTTACATTTATAAACTTGTTACTCCTTAGCTTTAGTGGTGAAGATGTGTATCCGTGCCACGCTTATGATAGATTAATCGTCACGACTGAGCAATTGAGCGAATTAGTTACGTGTTACCACATAGATTAGTTGAGTGATTTAACTAATTTCATCTTCCTATTTCATGAGGTGTTTGGTTGTGTACTTGTAATAGATCGAATAAATGCTTTAACCGAAAATATCCTTAGGGATACATTTTTATAAACTTCTAAAGGCTACTAGAGGACAAATAGGATTCAAGTGGGGGGATATTTGATGACATCAAATAACGTCTATTTTATAGCATCATTTATCCCATGTTATTAACCCATTTGGTATAGTTATTGCAAAGAATTGTTACTTAATCGTTTATATTTGAGAATTGCAGTAATTATAGAGTAATTGGTGAAAGTTAGCAAAAGGCGTGCAGTTTGGAGCTTAATGAAGATATTTTAAAGATTACTATTCTGAAGACCAATACGCCGTATCCATCAAAGAAGATTCGGCGTATCCGTGCCTGCACTCACCAAAGACCACATAAGGATAAAGACCAATACGCCGTATCCAGAGAGACTCAATACACCATATTCAAGATATAGTATTTAAATATTCTGGAAGATATCAAGTGTGGTCCCTACTCCAAGAAATCCCTAATACGCCGTATCCAACACTTGGATACGCCGTATCCAACCGACTTCCAGACCTTATAAATAGAAAACTCAAAAACGA
The DNA here is from genome assembly GCA_026074375.1 of Tanacetum coccineum. Taxonomy (NCBI): domain Eukaryota; kingdom Viridiplantae; phylum Streptophyta; class Magnoliopsida; order Asterales; family Asteraceae; genus Tanacetum; species Tanacetum coccineum. The sequence continues at coordinate 61,922 of BQNB010020555.1, forward strand.
GTTTTAAGTGTGCTAAATCATATTCTCGATACCTAAACCACAAAAGTCGATTTTCAGAGGAGAAAAAGAGCAGAAGAGGTCGAGCAAAGTTATCAATTCCATAGGAGACAACGTGTAATTCCATATACTTTAGTAATCGTTCAGTTTTTGGTATCATTCGTTAACTCGGTTAGTTTACCTTGGCTAAATAATTGCTCTTGTATTTATTATGACGTTTGAAGGCTAATACCTTCGAGTATTAGCCATTATTATGAAGATCTGAATGTTTGGTATTTGTTTATCTCAATTTCTTGATTTATCGTTGAGTGCTTGTTTATGTTTATCAATTTATACTTGTTTACGCGCTTTTGTATGCGACCTATCATTCAACTTGATTTAGTGAAGCGGACCAAGTAGATCTAGAGTCTGGGATAGCTCTCCATATAGTAATTTATACATCTAGAATCATAGTTACACAAATATTGTCCTTCTAAGTCTGTGTCTAGGATACGCTTCAGGCTTAACTAGTTAATTGGATATTGCCAATAGTTTATTGATCGTGTTGACTAGCAGGTGACCTAGATAATTCAACAAGTAATGTTCTGATTCCATTGGATAGTTGGACAAGTGGACTACTAGTGTATAAATTGCCATTAAGCGGTAAGTGGGTAAAGTCTCTATGAGCTAGGGTTTAACAAGATCACCATTGCTTTAATCCCTAAGATAGATTATAATCAGCAAATAAGGATGCTTTATGCGGATGCTTTAATTGTGACAGAATTATTGTGTCTAGGTCTTAGGATGATGTAACGCCTAAGTCTTAAGAATGATATGCCACCTCGAGAGAAGAAATCATTGCACTAAATAAGCAAACCAACTTTCTAATCAGATTAATAATGGTTATTACAGTTTTCTTATATAAGGTTCGACCGCTCTTTTATCTTTTGTTAATTAGCTTACATGGGTAAAAGTGCCTTGAATTGATTGTAGTCACCAACCAAACCGTGCCAGACTCTCAGGCTGAAAACCCCCATTTTCTCGTTAGAATTAGGATTTAGACTGACATAGGTTTAACATAGGTTTAGAATAGAATAGAATTAACATAGAATAGATAACCAAGATATTAATTAAATTGAGAGATTTAACCTCGCTTCAAGTGTTCGACACCCTACTTACCATGAAACTACTACCGATCAGGTACACTGCCAATTAAAGTATTGTTTTTGGTTTAGTCGGCTAAATATAAATTTAAAACTTAAATCAATTAAATATACACCACACAATGACACATCACCCTACCTATGCTCAGGCACCACTAGGCTACAAAGCAGCCATGATTCAGTTGAGAGTTACATCACCACTACCTGTACCATCACCACCCTTGTTGTTACCATCTACTGATTATAGGAGTGATATTACCGAGGCGGATATACCGTCTCAGAAGAGGTTATCTCCCATTGATCCCGCTTCTAGGTTTGAGGTTAGGGAGAGCTCGACAGCTACCGCCGCTTAGCAGACAGGACACACTTTAGCTCGTAGAGTTAACTACGGATATATTGATACCGTGGATGCTAGTATCCGAGATTTTAAGAGTAGAGTGATGACCGTCGTAGAGGAGGTTAATAAGAGGGTGATAGATATTGCTACCACTTAGGGGCAGGATGCTCATGAGCTCTATGTGCGTTGTGAGGACGCTTAGGATAACCGAGCTTTATTGAGAGCTCATATCTCTTTACTGGCAAGAGAGAGGTGATACTTTCACTCCATGGCTTCTTCTTATGAGCGTGAGGCAGCTTATGCTCGTTAGGCATGAGCTCAATCTAAGGACAGGAGCCAAACTATGAAGGCTCGTATCGGGACACTAGAGGCTCAGGTTAGGACACTACAGACTCAGAATGATAGGATGGTGTGTCAGAGACAACAGGCAGGTGATATGGTGACTAGCGCTTTTGGACGCATTCATGCATTGGAGGCTAGAGACCGAGTATGCCCAAATGATCTAGGGATATCGGCAGTACTTTCTAGTTTTACATTCAGTCATTGTTAGCTATCTTGTATAGCCTACTAAGTTTTATGGGTAACTCCCAGCTAGTAGGCTGTAGGGATTTTGTTTTATCATTTAGATATTTTTTATAGCATGCTAAGTATTATAGGTAACTCCCAACTAGCATGGCTTTAGGACCGTATTTTCATTTTGTAACCTATCTGTACTGGTCATTTTGTAACCAAAAACTATCATGTATGTTATCGATATTGTTATATATGAATGTCGATTTATTTATGTCATTGTTGATATCACTTCGGTTGTAGATCTCAATGTGTGTTGTGATCTCGTTTTATATATTGTGCATATGTCATGTCGCATTTATGATTGCATGAAATCTAACGTGTATTATATTTTCTTGTGATTTTGAAGAAAATGCCGCCAAAGAAAACCACCACCCCTATGACTGATGCCGCTCTCAAGGGATTAATAGCCCAAGGTATAGCTGATGCTTTGGCTGAGTATGAAGCAACCAGATTCAGTAAAAATGGATATGACAACCATAATTCGGGAACTGGTAGAAGGACAGAGCGCGTTACTTGTGAGTGCACCTATAGTGACTTCCTGAAATGCCAACCCTTTAACTTTAAGGGTACTGAGGGAGTCATCGGTTTGACTCAGTGGTTCAAGAAAATGGAATCTGTATTCCACATAAGCAACTGCACTGTCGCGTACCAAATCAAGTTTGCTACTTGCACTCTGCTTGGCAGTGCTCTGACGTGGTGGAATTCTTACGTCAAGACTGTTGGTCATGATGACTGACAAGTACTGCCCAAGAAGTGAAATCAAGAAGTTAGAAATTGAAATCTAGAACCTGAAGGTTAAAGGTACTGACATTGTGAGCTATACCCAACATTTTCAAGAGTTGGCACTGATGTGTGGGAGAATGTTTCCTGGGGAATCTGATGAGGTTGAGAAATATGTTGGGGGACTTCCCGACATGATTCAGGAAAGTGTGATGGCTTCCAAACCAAAAACAATGCAAGAAGCCATTGAGTTCGCGACTGAACTGATGGATCAAGAGATCCGTACTTTTGCTGACCGTCAAGCTAAAAACAAAAGAAAGCTTGATGACAACACAAGGAACAATCAGACTCAACAACAACCCTTCAAGAAGCAGAATGTTGCCAGGGCTTACACTGCTGGGTCCAGTGACAAGAAAGAGTGTGGAGGATCCCTACCGTTGTGCCCTAAATGTAACTTTCATCACAAAGGGCAGTGTGCACCAAGGTGCAATAATTGCAAGAAAGTTGGCCATCTGGACTGTGATTTTAGGAGTCCTGCTGCTAATGCTAATGCTAACAACCAAAGAAACTCCAGGGTGATTTAGAGGGTTGTCACTTGCTTTGAGTGTGAAGTTCGGGGGCATTACA